>WITN01000795.1:0-39161 GCA_015025155.1 Lactarius quietus | reverse complement strand
TTGTGAAGTACTTGAGCGTTTGCTTGGCATTGATGTTGTATCCCGCATGTCGAACGAGCTGTTCGAATTGGGCGATGTAGTCGTCGATTTTTCCATCCTTCATGTGAATACCGGCGTCGAGCTGGGCTTGTGCTCGTTCTTTGCTGAGGACGTCGCCGAATTGTCTTTGAAAGGCGTGGAGTAGATTCTCCCACAGCCTGTTGTCGAATTGACTGGTGCCCGTGGCGACTTCATTGACGAGCCATCGGCTTGCCGACATGACCCATTGGTTAACCGCGTTTCCCTGAATGTATGTGAGAAACAACATAGCTTTTTGATATTTATTCAGCATAGCCGAATGATTTGCGTTGACTCCCGCGTAGACCTCCCATTGGAGGATGAACGCTTCGGCTGTGACCTGCTTCCTGTGAATGTGGGTGGTGGGTTACCAATGAACTTGTCATTCCCCCCTTGGTGTGCGTTGTGGGCTACTGCGGCCCCCCTAAGGTGGTCCTCCTCCTGGCGGTCCTCCCTGGTCCTCCTTGGTCCTCCTCCTGGCGGTCCTCTTCCTCCGCCTGGTGGTCCATTATCTCGTGGTCTCAGAGGCGGGAATGGCCTGTTCTCGGGTGATGGTATCCTGTTACGATTGAGCCGGAACTCATAGAACATTTCTGTTCCTTCCGGAATACTTGGTGCATCAGGGACGTCTGGTCCCATAGCTCGGTTAGCTGCTTCCATGTCTTCTGGTTGTAGTGGTTGGACATGGCCCGTTTGCTCGTTGATGACGAGTCGGGGTGGTGATACTTCTGTTTGGGTCGTCATGTAGCTGAATGGTATTCCTCTGATTGGTTCAGGGATGTGTAACTCAGCTGTTTGTTCGGCTAATGCCTCTACCTCTGGTGATTGTATTACAACTGTTTCGGGTTCTACGCTTCGCTTCGCGGTGTTGGTGATCGTTCGCTAGTATGGCTTGATGCCGCTACTGTTTCTGAACGTAGTTGGAATTCGGCCCTTGGTGGTTCCGAATCAAGGGTGTCTTCTTGGCCGTCTATGGGCCCTTGTTGACTGATAGGTCGTGCGTCGACTAGTGGTACGTTGATATGTAAGTCGTCGGCTGCTGGTCACGTTGCTTCGAAGTAGTTGTTCGTGTTGCTCCACCTGAGCTCGACCCAGCAACAGTGTTCCCTGTTGAATACTACGGGATGAAATCGCTGTGTGGTAGCTGCTTCTGCGTAGTATCCTGTGTTGTTTTCTTCGGATCTTCTGGTGTCCGGTACGTGTCGCCACCTTACTCGTCCTATAAGGTAGCGAGTAGGTGCGTCTCGTTCCCTTGAGTCGATGCGATAGGGCACGAAGTCCCACCCGTCTTTAGTGTTGAGAGTTGCCACGGCGTTCGATAAAAGGAGAGCTTGGATTTAATGTTACGTGCGAGCAGCACGTGAGCCTGACTTAGGCGACTAAAGGGGTGAACGCGGTGACTTAGTGGATTCCTGACTCTAACACGAAGGCAGAGTGTCGTCTCAACGCTCGAAGGCGGAGTCTTGCTTGGTTGAATTGCGACCCCGAAGGATGAGAGAAACACGTCTTTGATAACAAGTCGAGAATGTTACAAGAAATCCAAGCTATCGACTACAACAGTCGATAGCTTCCTTATATCCTACTAGCACGATCCGCCTTCGTCAGCGAGATCGCCACTACTACTAATCTGCTAGGTAATCGTCCACAGTTGTACAGTCATCGTATCGTAAACCATCAGTCATCGTATCGTAAACCATCAGTCATCATATCGTAACCGGTCAGTCAGCTATGTGTATCGTACAGTAAGTGTCCCCTTGATCACGCCCCCTCGGTTATCGGTTAGGTCAGATACCTACTATGACCCGGGACGTTACACATTCGGTGACGTGAGGTCCTTGTATATAGGTGAGGAATAACATAGCTTTTTGGAATGGTACTGCCATCATTGGATTATTGATGTTGATGCCTTCGTATAATTCCCATTGAAGAAGGAATTCTTTCACCTTGGATCGATCTCCAGTAAATATGTTTGGGGCGTTACCCCACAACTTATCACTGTGTTGTCCTGGTACTCCACCTAGTCCTCCTACCGGTGGGCCTCCTCCTCCTGGTGGTCCTCCTCCTCCTAGTGGTCCTCTTCCTGGTGATCCTCCGCTCGGTGGTCCTCCACCCGGTGGTCCTCCACCCGGTGGTCCTCCACCCGGTGGTCCTCCACCCGGTGGTCCTCCACCCGGTGGTCCTCCACCCGGTGGTCCTCCACCCGGTGGTCCTCCACCCGGTGGTCCTCCACCCGTGGTCCTCCACCCGGTGGTCCTCCACCCGGTGGTCCTCCACCCGGTGGTCCTCCACCCGGTGGTCCTCCACCCGGTGGTCCTCCACCCGGTGGTCCTCCACCCGGTGGTCCTCCACCCGGTGGTATTTGTGGCCTCCAGTTCTGTGGGATTCGGATAGGAAATCCTCTTCCTGGAAAAGGATCTTGATCTGGGGGATCTGGTCGATCTGACCCTGCGATGCATAAGTCTGCTAGTTCATCAAGTGTAAACGCTCTTCCTGCGATTTGATGTGTAGTTTGGGTAGTCATGATTGGACTAATATGTAGCTGTTCGGTAACCCTTGCCAGTTGGTTGATGATGGGCACCTGTTCTTGAATTGTAATGTTTTCTGGTTCTTCCTGTTGAACCGATTCTGCCTTGGATGGTATGGTGGTAGGGGATGGAGGTAGTATTGCTCCTAGTGATTGTGCTTCTGATCGAGTGAGTTCGTTTATGGAGATGTCTAATCCGTAGGAGGTGGGAGCAATTCGACGTCCTTCCCACTCTTGAGCCCTTTCAAACCACTGTAATTCTACCCAGCAAAGGTGATCGTTATCAAACTCAACTGGGTGAAGGAATGCGTCTTCTCCGTCTCTGGCGTAATATCCTTCGATATCGTCAACTGTTGTCCACGCTGCACTTTTGGTAAAACGTTGTGGAACAGTTCTCGTTCCCCTTTGTGCGAACCAAAGGATTGGCTCTCCGAATGTCGTCCAACGACTTGCGGTTGTATCTTGAGACGCCACGATGAATAGCTTGGTCTTAATGTAGCGTTATCACCTAACGCTGGCCTGACTTAGGTGACTTGTAAAGGCGTGACAAGATAAAAGACACGTAACGGCTTGTCGATACACCAAATCAAAGATATTGGGTATTTCAGCGAAGTCACAAGGGACAATGTCCACAAGGATGAATAGCGAAAAGTGATCACTTAGTACCCGAGGTACTAGTATGCGAGAAAAGGTGATGATTCGAGAAGACCAAGCTGAAGAGCCTTGGTCTTGATACTACAGCTTATATACAGTTACTCGCTGGCTTTAAAGCGCAGCTGGAAACCAAACCCTAGTACAGCTATACTAGTAATGAGTAAGTGTCCGTTCTAATAATACCTGAAACACCGGCAATACCAAACACCGGCGACGCGTAAGTGTCCATGACTAATATATGCTTACTATCGTAGTCATAACCAACTAGTAAGCAGTCCGAAACTCCGGAAATCTCGTCATCCTTTGAAGTCAGCAACAAAACGATGTCAACGTGACAAGGTGCAAGTAAGCCTTGGATGAAGATGAGATGTTAGAAGATGATGATCTTGATCTTTTAAGAACACCAGAGAAACTTTTACACATAACAAGAACAAGTCAACTTGCCTCAATGTGGGTGCAATTCTGAGTCTCCATTGTTTCCCTCTGCATCTAGGCACAGGTCTGTGGTTGAGTCTTCTGAGGATGATCTTGATGTATGTGTGCATGGAGTGAGGATAGTATATATGAGGAATGGATACATGTAAGCCTTAAATGAAGGTAAAATGTTAGAAGATGATGATCTTGAACTTTTAATAAGAACACCAGAGAAACTTTTGTACATTGCAAGAATAAGTTAACTTGCCTCAGATTTGGGTGCAATTCTGAGTCTCCACCTATTACCTCTACATGTTGGACTCTCTACCTTCTATTTTTAATGAAAACCTTCCTTGTCCCTAATATATCATGTTGATTCCCAAATGGTGAAATGACTAGAAGAGAGTTCACTAGTTCACTTCACTTCACTAGCATACTTAGTGCAGATTCCTATAATTTTTTCTCATCACTAAACTACAAGAAGGCTGGCATGGCTGACAGTGAGATCTCTTCACACTTGGGTTCATTGTTCTCTGAGAGACTACATGCTTCATCAATTCATCACAGAGCTTTCTGAAATACATCCTGAACTACTTGACAACAGTTGAAATGTCCTATGTCTAGATGTACATGCACATTAAGATCATTCTCAGAAGTCTCAACCATAGACTTGTGCATAAATGTAGAGGGAAATGGTGGAGACCCCAAATTGCACCCACATTGAGGCAAGTTCACTATTCTTACAACCTGCAAAAGTTTCTCCGGTGTTCTTATTAAAAGTTCTAGATCATCATCTTCTAACATCTCATCTTCATCCAAGGCTCACATGCATCCCTTCCTCATATTCACCACCCCCACTCTTACACACTTGCACATCAAGATCATCCTCAGAATACTCAACCACAGATTTGTGCCTAGATGTAGAGGCAATAGGTGAAGACTGAGAATTGCACCCACATCTGTTCAACTGGTATCATCAGGTACTACATACAGGGCACACCATTCAGCAGTTCTGGATATACTCCAGGAAGCTCTGCAATAGAGTGTATGGTCTCTCAGAGGACAAGGAACCCAAGTGTGAGGACACCACCAAGAGCTGTTGGCCATACCAGCTTTCTTATAGTAGTCTAGTGATAAGGGATATTTGAGGGGCACTAGTGTTATGTAACCTAGTGAATTACTTCACATTGTCAGTCATTTTTCTCACTGCATCACATTATGAGGCCAGCAGAAGAAATTATCATAAGGTGTGCTTGACATTTGTCTGCTGGAAGGGGCTGCAGTTGATCTGCCTCACTTAAACAAATTATAAAACCAGCTTAGAAACTGACAGACTGGAGAGCTTATGCCTGGCTTGAGAGCTTGGCTGGAAGACAGGCTAAGAATGTGAAGGCAATGCATTGCAGATGTTTGTTTGTCATTTGACTGCTTACAGTCTGCTTCCATGCTCAAGATACTTTTATAAATAGCTTTCAATATCTTTACATACAGCATACAGTACAAGTATAAGAATCAGATCAACTATTTACTCCTCTTCTTCCTCTTCAATCTCAAACTCCTCAACATTAAGCATATCTAATCCTGCATGTTGTCTTAAGACATGAACTCTTGACTCCATCACCCAAATCCCAACCAATTTAGTGATATGAGAGGTTTCCAAACCACATACTCTTTAGACCACTCTCCACACCATCTTCATGTATGTCAACTGTCCTCACAAGCTGATGAAAGACTACCAATTTGTGGCCACTGTCTAGTAGAGAGTAAAATGCCATTGCCTCTCCAAAAATGGGCACCTCTTCCTGATATTCAAAGTATCTATATGACCTGGAAGCTTGGCCTCCTTGCTCAGATATTCTGCTCCTTAATGTGAATCTCCTGGGATTTTACACTTCCCCCATCTCTGAACTTTCAGGTCCATATCAAAATCCTCTTTAAGATAATCACAAATTGCAGCAATGTGATGATAATATTCTGAGGGTCCATTCATTTCCCCCTTTTGATTGGAAGTGACTGATATAGATGTTCAGACTTCCTTTTCTCCTTGGATTGTGTTTTTAAGAAAGAATATTTCAAGGTCAGCACCTTGTTATTTGCCCTTTCAAAAAGCATTGTGGCAATGTTGCCAAATGGTGCTTTTTTAGATCTGAATTTATGACCAATCTCTCCAATGGCCCTTTCAACTGTGGCTTGAGAACCAAATCTGATTGAGCCATTCCATGCAATATGGGTTGGGACATGAATCAATTGCCAGATGCACAGTCTGCACCTTGAAACTTTGGTTGGATCATTATGAACATAAAGCCTTTCAAATCCTTTAAGGAAAGATGTGGCTTGAGAATATAAGGCTGCTAAGTCATCATTACACTTTGGTGTGTGAGACATTGCAACTTCAACAATATTCACAAACTCCACAAAGTTCTCTAGCACATCTTCATCAAATCCTAGCTCCCATGCATTGGTATGATAAAATAATGAAGGACAGCCATCCACTCATAAATTTTGTATTGGCTGTGGCGCTTTTTGTACAGGTTTCTTATTGGCCCACAAAATGATGGTGGGAGTGTCTTTACTGCCCTCTCAATCTCTTCACCAAGTTCTGAGGCCATTTCTGCACTCATATGTATCTTCTCATCAGGTGTACTGTGAGTCACCCACAAATCCCAGATGTGCACCATGCAGTTTTCATAAAATAAATGAAATGGATCCAGGGGAAAGAATGATGGATGCAAAAATGCAGGACTGGCTGCACATATAGTAGGGCATGAGATTCCTGTATTAGTCACAATCCTTTTGAGTTCTTGTTTAGTGACAGCAGAATCAAGCCTTCTAATTGTCTCCCAATAATGATCTTGGGATCTCAATGGTAAGTTAGCCATATTCACAATAGGGCACTTTTTATTATATACCTCTTCTCAGGTGGAGAGATTGGATAATATTGGGGCTTTGCCCACTTGTCTTAGCAGAGAAGGCCCCTTGTACCAGACTGAAGCAATCACCATGAAGAGCTGAGTGTCCTGCCATTCCACTCAACTTGGCAGACCCAAGCATGTCACCTTTTACTCCACAGATATATGCCCTCAGAACAAAGTAGGATGAGTCAACAGCATCCCATGTCCACATTCCAACACTTGCTTGTGCCATCTCTTCAAAGAGTGGATATATAAAAGATTCAACATTTCCAGGTGCTAGTGGTCCTGGAATGGCAAGAGGAATAATGACATTATTTGTTTTATAACACATCTCTGGTGGGAGATTGAGGAGAAGAACAATTAAAAGCCACATATTGGATTGCTTTTTCATAGTGAGCTGAGCACCATCAGAGGAGATTGATAAAGCAGTGTCTCTCTCATCTTTAAACAGCCCCAACTCTTCATAGTGGTAAACATGATGATCAGAGTTGGAAAACTCTGACTTTTTTACTTGGTTTACACCTCTGTCTAAATGCAGAGCCTTTGCAAGTACTGCTAATGTCTCCTTCAAGCAGTGGTCCTATGGCGCATCTCATGAGATGTTTCTGCATTGGCATAATATGCCTGAATCACTGGAGTAATTGGCATGTAGAGCATGGTTGCTCTTGGCTTTGGTTTAGCTCTAGCACCCTGTGCTGCTTTGTAGCGTGGTTCTTACAGTGTTTGCCATTATGAATATATGAGCAGGTAGATTGACCTGCAAACTGGCCAGTAAAGGCCATGCAGCTTCTAGGACACATCTCCACAAAGGATGGCTTCATCCCTGTAAGAGTCATAGCTAGCTGCTTGACTTTATAAAGGCTGAGGATTTCTGCTCTGTGGCCTCTGAAAGGACCTGTGCATGAGAAGTGTATGCTTTCACAGTGCCATTAGACTCTGTCCAAGCAAGGTAGTGCTTTAGAGACAAAGTTTCAGACCTGGATAGGTCATGCTGCTGTGGAGCCTCAGCAGGGCAGGAGGGAGTGTGTAATCCTTTAACAGCTCTTCTTGAAGCGCAGAATTACATCTGGCAAGTCTCCATTACTGCCATGAGAACCCCCAGGTGGAGACCCAGGAATGGCTTCATCTGGGTCTTCCAAAGTCTCATCATCATCAAGATCAAACTCCAGTGGGTCAGATTCAGAGCCAGAGCTCAGTGGAGCTCCCATGGTCTCCTCTGGGATATTAAGATGACCGAGCTATCATCCTCTTCATCTGATCTATGCTCCAGATCATATGGATCCTCTGAAAAGTCCCAGATCTCTCTCTCCTCCAAGGGAAATGAGGCATCTACAATGATAACATTAGAATAGATAAGAAAAGCCATCATAAAGTGCTCACCATAGTCATCAACCATCATAGCATCATCGTCTCTCTTTCATCCTCTGAAAATGATGGTGGAGCCATAGAGGCATCAGCTAGATCAAAGCAGATCAGATCAATCAGTAAAGCAGTTAAAAGATCAAAAGGCAAGCACTCACCATCTGATAAGGAGACCTAGATTGCCTAGATGATTGGGACTCCTCATCCATGCTCTTAAGAAGCTCAATGGTCTGATAGTGGCACTCCTGCACAAGAGTTACAATCTGTGGAGATGCCCCAGAAGATCTAAGCTGACCAGATAATCAAGGTTATTCTTGCAGTGAGCCTGAATAGTTCTCTTTGAAACTAGCTTTTTTAACTTGCACTTGAAGCATGGACAGTAATATCTAGGCATTGGAAGTGTTGAAGTAGCAGGGGGTCAGTGGATGAACTGAGATCAGTGGGAAGGATGCTTTGATTATCTTGAGATAAGGATTTTCGAAGATTTTCGTGTTGTGGGGCCCTGGGCGCCGCTAAGTGTCGGCTAAGTCACGCTATTACACTTTCACGCTTGTGCAGTATGTTCATTTTCTCGTCCTCTTTCCTTCCTTCCTGCCGCCATCTCCCTTTCCCCTGTTCTTCTTTTATTCTTTTCCCATTCTTTTCATTCTCCATGTCTGCTTCACAAGCCGCTTCTCCTTCCACTCATGCCCCCTTTGATGAAGACTATGAACCTTCGCTGGACTTAGACGACGACTTCGACGAAGTGCTTGATGACGACAAACCCTGCCCTGGTACCTCTCTGTTTCTCCCCTCTGGCCTGTCTGTCTCTTCCATTTCCCGGCTCACTCACAATGAGCTACAGCACAATGCCGAGTTCGTGAAGTACGTCAACCTCATTGACGCGTTGCTTCTCAGTGCTCAGTCAAATTCAGGTAAGTTGTTCATTTTTTTCATGTTGTTTGTACCTTCTGACTAGTTGTCTTCGCCCCCACAGTTGCTCCAGCTGCTCCACCCCTGCGAACGAATGATCCTGCACAACAGGTCTTCGTCTCTAGCGGCACAATGTTAACCCCCCTTCCCTATCCTCGACCCGCTACCCATCCCGCTCACTACCCACAGACTGTTCTCTGGACCCTCCGCAACTGCCTCAAGGACCCAGACGTTGGCATCTCGTCCACAACCGGTCCCGCCCACCAATGCGGCACTCCATTCACCACCCAAATGGCACGACAATCAACAAGGCGGAGTGGAAGTCCATTCGCGAGGCCACAGCCATCGTCGCTTGCACCCGCCTTGAATGTCTCGACCACTCAGGCCATTTGGCTCCGGGCCTATCACGCAAGAAGAAATTTTACAAACATCACTTTGCTACAGAATGGAATGTGGCACTGCGGGAGCTTGAGGGCATGGCCCCCTCCTCTCCCTTTGTGCTGGGTCTTGGAAGGCCGACACAGTCCTTGGGTCGGTCCTGCTCAGTGACTCTATCGCTAATCTCCCTCCTTCCCCACCACCTTCTTTTTCGCCTCATTCACATGCTCTGTCCGGTTCTCGTTCCTCTGTCACTCCCTCTTCGCGTGGCCCCCCTTCCTGACATGATGCTGCCCACCCATCACAGGCATCTACACCAGCTTCCATTGCTCGCCCTTCTCGCACCTCCCATCCATCCCCTCACACTGACTGCCTGCATCCCCCCTCGACTCCCAGGCATGAATCACCGAGGAAGGTCGCTGGTTCCAAAGGCAAACACCAGCGCGAACCCAGCCCTGTGCCACAAAATGTGAAGAAGGTGAAGGGCCACAAGGACATGCCCGCACCCATTTCCAAATCACACCGTCCACACCCTCCTCCCCCACATCCCACCTACCTTGCCATCGTTAAGGCTGGCACAGCTCCCGCAGACATAAGCATTAGTTATTTCTATTATATATTAATTTGATATTTGTTTGCCCTCAACAGGTGGAGGACGATGCTCCCCCCGTTGCCGATCCCGATCCCGACCCCAAACCCTCACGTGCCTCGCACGACAAGGGCAAGGGGAAGCAGCGACAGCAGACGCCGGATGAGCCTGTCAAGGACCCCCGTCCCCCACGTCAGATGACGAGTCCCACCCGCCGCCTTGTAGCAATGATGAACGGGCATTGGCTGAGTACGTCAGTTCACAGCGGGGCTATGCAGCCCTTCAGGAAGATCAGCATCCGTGAGCTCCAACGGAAAAGGTAAGTATTTTTTCTTTTCTATCACACTGCGTACTGACTATCTGAAGGTGAACGACAACAGTGAGGACGACAAAGGCAAAGCAGGCGCTGCCACCGCTCCTCCTTCCACCACTGCTGCTGCTCCTACCACCACCACCACTGCTCCTGCCACCGCCAACACCACTGCTCCTGCTGCCGACACCTCCACTACTCCTGCCGACACAGATGTCGCAGAAGGCGACAACCATCACCTCAAATCCCTCCAGCAGGATGAACTGCTGGCTTGGATTGAAAACCATGGCATCGAGCCACCGGGGAAGTGCGCAAGTAAAAAAGGTATGTCATTCCTCTTCAATCATTTGCATTCGCTCATCTTGTTTTACAGACATTCTCAAGACGATTGCGGCAGCCCCAAAGTCCAAACAGCCCACGAAGGAGGACCTCGAGGCCATAATCAGCGAGGTAAGTCATTCGCTGTCATTACTCACTAGCTAATATATCGTTCCCAGCGCAAATCCAAACACAACATGAGAGCTGCTACATAGCAGCTCTCTTATCAATAACACACATCCTGCACTTCCTGATTCCATGGCATCGTCAATGGGGGCATGTTTTTTTAGTAAAAAATATATCAGTTGTTGCATTGACTAAAGTGTGACTTTTGTGTGACCTTGGCTGACTATTACTTGACTTCTGAAAGTCAAGTAATAGTCACGTTTAAGTCAGGTATTAGTCAATGACTGGAGCGACTGTTTCATGACTTCTTTATGACTTTTATCTGACTTTTTCTTGACTTTTTTGTAACTTTTTCTTGACTTCTTTATGACTTTTTCTTGACTTCTTTATGACTTTGTCTTGACTTCCTTGTGACTTTTTCTTGACTTCTTTTTGACTTTTACTTGACTTCCTTGTGACTTTTCCTTGGCTTCTGTGTGACTTTTTCTTGACTTCTGTGTGACTTTTGCTTACTCTTTATGACTTTTTCTTGACTTCTTTATGACTTTTTCTTGACTCCTTTGTGACTTTTCATTGACTTCTTTGTGACTTTTTATTGACTTCCTTTTGACTTTTTCTTGACCTTTTTGTGACCTTTTATTGACTTCTTTGTGACTGTTGCTTGACTTCTTTATGACTTTTCCTTGACCTTTTTGTGACCTTTTCTTGACTTCTTTGTGACTTTCTCCTGACTTTTCCTTGACCTTTCCTTGACTATCATCTGACTTTTATGTGACTAAGTTAAGACTTTTCCTTGACTTTTCTTTGACCTTTTCTGGACTTTTCTCTGACTTATCAGTGACTACTGTGTGACTTTTATTGGACTTAATAATGACTTATATTTGACTTTTCCTAGACTAATGTTTGACTTCTATATGACCTTGACCTGACTTTAACTTGACTTCAACTTGACTTGTCAATGACTTAGGCTTGACTAAACCATGACTTCTATCTGACCTTTGTCTGACTCCTATTTGACTAAAACCTGACTTTTGTAGTCAATCATCAGTCAAAAAAACCTGCATTTCAGTCAAGAAAAAGTCAATGACTTTTAGATGACTTTTAGATGACTTTTTTGATGACTTTTCTTTGACTAAAACCTGACTTTTGTAGTCAATAATTAGTCAAAAAAACCTGCATTTCAGTCAAGAAAAGTCAATGACTTTTATTGGACTTTTGGTGGACTGTTTCCCGACTTTCTTTTTTACTGTGGCTCACCCTTGTAAAGGGGGTGATGTTACAATTCGTGACCTCGAGGGTGGGTAAGCAGGATGATGAGTTGCTCCTGAATCTTACCAAGTGGGACTTGTTTGTTACTCATACAATGTGTACGATTACTCAGGGGCTTAGTGGTTGCTTACAGAGTGTTAGTAGTAGTGGCGGTATTGCTGACAAAGGCGTACTGCTCAGTACCAGTTATAAGGCAACTGTCGACTGATGTAGTCAACAGTTTGACACTTTTGTACCTTTCAGAATCATCAGGTGGTCTTCTCTATTCCTCTCACTCTCCTCAGGACTCACTGGCCATATGCAAAGGCCAAACCACTTAGGGAGGCACATACTGGTGTCCTCATATAGTCTCGCCTTCAAGCATAGATGCGTCATTGCTGAGTCATCCCATTTCATCACCGCGTATCAGTTAGCCTAAGTCAGGCTCAGGCCTTGTCAGGCATTACAGCGTGCCTTCATCAGCAACAATGCCCCTACTACTAGCGCTAAGTAATTGTACAGCAGTCACATCAGCAATCATACAGTAATCACATCTGTAATCATACAGTAATCACATCTGTAATCATACAGTAATCACATCAGTAATCTTACACCACTTGTGAGTAATCCCCGGCTGAGTAGGTACTCGACTTGTCATCCTGCTTACTGTAATGATCGTTACACAGTAGAGGTTGCTATACAATTGTGTCTTTGCTGGTGATGGATCCCTCTGAGCTAGATTCCTATGCTCATTCCTTCACACCAAAACATGTCTCAAGCATTGCCACATATGCATAAGTAGTGGAGGAAAGGTCAGTGAGTGCTGCCACTCAAGAAAGGTTGTGAGGTGCTGTGCTAGCATGGACACCCCTTCCTGACATCCCCCACCTCCATGCACACACACCACCTCCCCATATCCCCTGTCTCCATGCACACACCCCCCTTCCTATATCTCCCACCTCCATGTGCACACACCCCCTCCCCATGTATCCCACCCCCACCCCCACCACCACACACATGCACACACACCCTCCCCATATCCCCCATGTCCATGTGCACACACACCCTCCCCATATCTCCCACCTCCATGCACACACTCCCCCTCCCCATATCCCCCACCTCCATGCACACACACCCCTTCCCCATATCCCCCACCTCCATGTGCACACACACCCCTTCCCCATATCCCCCACCTCCATGCACACGCACCCTTCCCCATATCTCCCACCACCACTCCCACCCCCACATACACACTCACACCCATTCCCTATATCTCCTACCCCCACCCCCAGGCCCCCTCACACACACTCACACCACTTCCCTATATGCTCCTATCTCTATGTACACACCCCCTTTCCAGCTTTCCCCATCTCCCCCACTCAGGATTGCTTTTTTTTCACAATTTTTCTCTAAGCTCTCATTGACTTTTCCCAGACTGCCAGTTGACTTTGTCTGACTTTTGCATACTCACTGAAAATACCACAAGTTTTCATCATTTTTTCATTAAGTCAATTTTGACTGACAATTATTTTGACTGACAATTGACTTATGTTGACTTCTGACTTTTTCTGACTTTTCATTGACTGAATGTCATTTTTTCAGACTTTGTCTGACTTTTTAGCGACTTTCATTGACTTTCTTTTTTACAGAGAATTACGGTTCAGGGTTCAGAGAAATTTACCTCCAAACTGAACTGCACCAGACCGTGGCAACCCTAGGGGTTACTGGATCCAGTCACTTCATTCTGGGTTGATCTGGACAAATATCTTTGGCTGGATGTCCTGGCTTCTTGTCAGTTCATGTCTGAGAGTGACTGGTGAAAAAATTCCAGGCCTGCCAGGCATCAGACATTTTGCTGATGGATTGTCATCTTGGGGGACTGCATATTTGGACAGCCAGTAGGAGAGGAGAGTGGAAGGGAAGGGTCTCACCAAGGGGGGTCAAAGAATTTGATGCCCAATCCGAGGTGGGGGGGGTCAGCCAAAATCCCTTAAAAAAATTTGGGGACTTTGATGCCTGAGGTCAGCCCATCAATCTGGGGGCAGGGGTCCAAGGTGCATGCTGTGGGAAAAAAAAAGGAAAAAGAGGCTGTAATTCATGGGCTAAAGAGGTAACATTGACATCTGCCACTGTAATATACCAATTTCTGTGCCACCATCTGCCCCAACATGCCAGTACCATCTCCATTGCTGCTGCTGTTGTCATTGCCACTGTGGTTCATTGCAGTCAGTTTATTGTTGAGGTGAAGTTTTCAGGGGTGACATTGTTACCACATAATGTTTGGCGATGTGTTCGTAAAAGCCCATGTGCAAATAGCACTATGAGATAAGGAAAGTCCATGTGGGCCCATGAAAGAAAAATGGTGTATATTAAGAGTGGGCCAATAAATTAAAAGGTCTAAGTTATGAATTAAACCAGTTGCAGCTATGGAAAATGGCTGCCAGTAATATCAGATAGGCCCATGAAAGCAGCTAAGAGGGCTGCACATGATATAGAATGGGCCAACTGAGGCTGTCTGAGAGTGTTGCCAATGAAATTGAATGGGCCCAGAAAGATACTTCAGCAGCTGCCTATGATCTCAGATGGGCCCACTGAAGCTGCCAAAACATTTTGCTGATGAGTTTGAATGGACCTGACTGTTTAGGGAGCTGCCTATGATATCATATGGGCCTCTTAAAGCTGCCTGAAAGTGCTGCCAAATATATTGTATGGGCCAACCACACATGCTGAGCAGCTGCTTATGATGTCAGATGGGCCCCCTCCAGCTGCTGAAGCATTTTGGAGATGGGTTTGAATGGGCCCACGACGCTGGCTAGGAAGCTAACTATACTATCAGATGGGCCCCCTGCAGCTCCTTCAAAGTGGTGCCGATGGTTTTGGCTGGGCCCACAGAGGTGATTAGGGAGCTGCCTATGACATCAGATGGGCCCCCTGTAGCTGCCGAAGCATTTTGGTGATGGGTTTGAATGGGCCCACAGGGCTAACCAGGGAGCTGGCCATGACATGAGATTGGCCCTCTGAATTTGCCAGAAAGTGCTACCAATGACATTGCATCAACCCACCACACACCTTATGCAGCTACAGATGATGTCAGATGGGCCCCCCTGTAGCTGCTGATGAGTTTTGGCAATGGCTTTGAATGGGTCCATAAGAGTCACTAGGCAGTTGTCTACATGATCTGATAGGCCCAGTGAATCTGCCTATATTCTTTGGGTAATCACATATATTTCATGTTCACAGTCTTTAATTGTAAACCTGTATTGTCAGCCCCATTGAATACACAATATGTCAACATTCTATTGGTCTGTATCATTGTGAAATGAGCTTATGATCATGGGGCATGCAAGGTGCTTTTAATGCAAGACTTTGAGCATGAGCATACCCACTTATCACTCTGATAGAAGATCATTTTGCTGTTTTTTGTGACACAAGCTGGCCATATGCAGTGTCTAAGAGTGTGTGCTAACAAGAATTTCATCTAATAATTGGATATTGCTTATAAAAGGGTACCAATCAATCTGAGATTAATACAGGGCCCATGGTGCTAGTTTTATAATTTGCATCAATGAAATGCCTATAGGATATTTCAAAATGAACTGTGGTGATAATGTCACTTCTAATCCAAATGATTATCAAATGATATGTCAAAGACAGTTTGCCCCTGTGTCCCTGGTTGGTACCTTTCATAGTGTACACAATAGAGTGAAAGAGTGTTGAGAAGGCCATTCATGTTGATAGGTATCATGTTTCTGAACTTAGACAGCTTTGTTGGCCAATTCAAGTGCATTCATAGCATTCTTTGGCAGCTTCAGTAGGCACATCCCAGATTATAGACAGCCATTCAAGCAACCCTGTGTGTCCATTCAAAACCATCAGTAAAATGCTTTGGCAGCAAGGGGCCTGTCTTACATCATAGGCAGCCACCTGCACAGTGTGGTAGGTCCATTCAAACACATTGGGAAAATACTTCGGCAGCTGTGGGGGCTTATCTGACATCATAGGTGGCTGACCAGGGTGCCTTTTTTTTCCCATTCAAAGTCATCAGCAAAATTCTTGGAGAGCTGCACAGGGCCCATCTGATATTATGGGCAGCTCCCTATTCAGCTCTATGGGCCCAGCCAAAGCCATCAGCAGCATTTTCACAGAGCTGCAGGGGGCCAATCTGATAGCATAGTCAGCTACTAAGACAAGCATTGTGGGCCCATTCAAACACATCACCAAGATGCTTCAGCAACTGCAGGGGGCCTATCTGATATCATAGGCAGCTCCCCAGGTAACCCAGTTGGCCCATTCAAACCCATCAGCAAATTGCTTCGGCAGCTGCAGGGGGCCCATCTGATCTCATGGCAGCTCCCTAATCAGCTCTGTGAGCCCAGCCAAAGCCATTGGCAGCACTTTCATGGAGCTGCAGGGGGCCCATCTGATACCATAGTCAGCTCCATAGACAGCATCATGGGCCTATTCTGACCCATTGCCAAAATGCTTCCACAGCTACAGGTGGCCCATCTGATGTCATGGGCAGCTCCCTATTCAGTGCTGTGGGTGTAAGGCTTTGTGGAGCCAAGCCTGACTTAGGCTTCTGTACACGATGGTGAGATAGTACGTAACTTATCAGTAAGTCAAGTGCGTGAAGGTGTGACTAATGAGGACTCCTGCAAGAGCCTCCCTAAGGGTTTGTGATTGGCTAGTCAGCTAGAGAGAGAGAGAGAGAGAGAGAGAGAGAGAGAGAGAGAGAGAGAGAACCTGACTAGATTCCGGATGGTACAAAGGTGTCAAGCTGTCGACCATATCAGTCGACAGCTCCCTTATAACGAGATTCTAACTAGATGCCTTCGTCAGCGATGCAGCCACTGCTTACTACTACTTAGTAATTGTAAACTAATACTCTGAGTAATCGTACAGTAATTGGATCAGTCAGTGATACAGTTCTTGGCAAGCATTCAGGAGCAACTTGTCATCCCGCTTACCTGCCATCCTAGTAACGGTTTGTTACATCACCCCCTTCACAAGGGTGAGCGCCCACGCTCAACTACCCAATTAGTCACCATAGTCAGTCTGATGTCTGTCTCGTGCTCATCTCGTACCCTCTTGAGGGCGTGCGCCCTGCCCAACCATGCTGCTGAGTGTTGTGAACGGTCAACATGGATGAATATGTCATCTTCGAGTTTCTTGATAGTGGCTTCCAGCTCGCTGATGACTTCCTGGGATGCGTGGTAGCATCTCACCTCAGCCTGCAGGGAAATATCTCCTAGCCGAGCGAGGGCTTCATCTACCTGTCGCTTTCCCTGGAAGTCAGTGCAGAAATATTGCAGCTCTTCACGACTGTACTCAGCTGCAGGCCCCATGTCATGACAAGGTTTGGTGTGGATGTCCCCCAATAGATGGGCGAATACTTCCCCATCGTCCCAAAGACTTCTGGGTTGTCAAGCATCCTGACTTGTACATACTTGGTGGGGGTGCATCGACCCCTGTGTTCGATGACCATTGGTACCCAGTTCAGTCCATTGTTGAGGACGAATCCATTGGGGGTAGGCGATACGGGATGGATAGGGCACCTCACCGCATGCTTTTGGCACGTAGTGATGGGTGACGAGTGATGGGTCACGTGACTTGTGGTAGGGGGGTAACCCTTGCACCGCATATCCTTCATCCACTGTGGGGCCATATATGACAGCAATGGGTGGCGGTCGCAGTACCTGGTCTTCGGCTTCTTCGGTAATGTCAACGTTGTGATGTGTTCGAGGGGGTACGCGCTCGGGGGCGCAGTGGCAGTAATTTGGTGGGTTGTCGCATTGAGTGCACATGACTCGTGCGACATGGTATGATTCGTCGGACGAGTCATCACTGTTGTAGCGATCAACAGTGGTAGTCGATGTGAAGGTGGTGGAGGGCTGGAGGATACTTGCCTCATCAGCAGCTGTATCCTCATCCGTCTCTCCGTCGCCGTACTCTTCGTTATCTGATCCAGCCTCCATGCTTTCATTACCTGCTTCAGCAGCTGGTAATCCTTCCTCATTGTCCTCCACTCGGCCGCTTGCAGGTGTTGGGAATCGCCGGCGAGCCTCGGCCAGGTCTTGTTCTCGTTGTTCTCACTTGGCTTGGTCTCATTCTGTGACTGCTCAGATGTGTTCGACGGTGGAACAGAAGGGGTCATCCACATTGTTGTTTGCATCGTAGGTGGTGAGGGTGTTGATGTAGGGGATATCATCAATGTTGATAATGGTGAGAGGGACATAGGACATGTTGGGGAGGAACAGAGAGGATAGAGATATTGGTGGCTCTGTCAAGGCTGCTTTTATGTGAACTTCAGCCTTCAGGTTAGTGCGTTTGAACTTCCTTATCTCTTCTTCCACGTGAATATCATGCCACGGAACCCACTGGTTTTCCGAGTCAGTGTAGCCCTTCCATTTGATGAGGTATTGGAGTTTGCGCCCGCGCCCGTGTCTTCTCGAGTCTAGTACTTTTTCCACTTCATATTCTTCCACACCATCCCTTAGTTCTGGTGGTGGGTGCAAGTAATTTACGCCGTGCATGCATGTTTCTTTGTAAGGCGTGAGTAAATCTGTGTGAATCACGTCATGTATCTTCCATTGCGGAGGTAGTTTGAGCCGGTAATTCACAGGGGACATCACCTGAACCACCTCAAACGGTCCTTGTCTTCTGGGCGCAAGTTTGGCCACTGGTTGATTGGTTCACAGATTACGCCCATCTAACCACACTTGATCTCCTGTGGCAGATCTGGGCGTATCTTTGTGTTTGACCCATGAGTTTTGGGCCTTTGTCATATTTTCCTGTGCGCTCCGATGGGCTTCCTTCAATTGTTCTAAATGGTTGGATACACTCAGCAGGCTGATTGGTCCTGGTGCCCATCTATCTTTTGGGTGGTACCCCATGAGAGTGAAGAATGGGGTTTGCTTGGTGGTGCTACTTATTGTGTTATTGTGGGTAAACTCCACCAGTGGTAATTGCGCAGCCCAGTTGTCTTGCCATTCATTTGCCCAGAGTTGCAGGTATTGTTCCAGCCACTGGTTCCGATTGTCCATCAGTCCTTGGGTGGTACGCAGTTGATATATTCTGCTGGATCTGAAGTACTCGACATAGTTCCCTCATGAATTTTGCTGCAAATCGGGGATCTCGGTCACTGATGACCTTGCTTGGTAGTCCGAATTGAGGGAGCACTTTCTGGGCGTAAAGCATTGCTGTTTCTTCTCCTGATATCGATTCTTGGCAGGGGAGGAATATTGATGCCTTTGAATATTCGTGGTCTGTGATCATGAGTATTGAGTCGTACCACTCAGAAAGGGGTAACTTAGTGATGAAGTTGACCGCAATTACTTCAAATGGGTTGGCTCCTGGTCGTGGGTATATTGGCACAAGTGGCGCTTTGGTGGGATGAGTGTTGACTTTGTGCCTTTGGCATTCTGCACATCCTTGTACGTATTCGGTGGTGTCTTGTTTCATCGTGGGCCACCAGTAGTATCGGGAGAGCAGTTCATATGTTTTTGCTATCCCTGGGTGTCCTGCGGTCAATACATCGTGATGCTGCCTGATGACTTCCCTCAGGTCTTCGTGTCAACGGCTAGTGACCACTATTCTCCTGTTCTTGAACCATACTCCGTCGATCTTCTTTAACTCATGGGGGTTAACCCATGGGTTGATTTTTGTTTCATCTTGCTCGACGGATAGTGAAGCCATCCCCATGGTTGTGCGTATGAACAGCTGATCAGGTAGGACGGTTACCTGGTCATTGTCTTTTCCTCCAGTGTCGTAGTCTGGTCTTCGAGATAATGTGTCAGCTCTTCCACTAGCTCAACCTTTGAGATGATGGATCTCAATGTCGTATTCCTCTAATTCCAGTACTTCTCTTGCTACTCTTCAACTGATTTTCTGTGGGTCTCGCCAGTATTGGAGGTTCATATGGTCAGAGAATACTCTGACCTTGTGCAGTGATCCCACCAATAGATACCTCCAGTTCTGTAGTGCTTTCACAATGGCCACTAATTCGAGGTTATAAATGTCATAGTTGCATTCGGCTTCATTGAGCGTGGCTGAATAGAACACTACTGGGTGCCTCTTGCCATCAGTTCCCTTCTGCATTAATACTGCTCCAATGGCGAATCCAGAGGCATCTACTTCGAGGTTGTATTGCATCCTCGGGTTTGGGTGTACAAGTACTGGGTCTGACGTGATCCTCTGTTTGAGCATGTGAAATGTGTATTGCTGAGTTGGTCCCCAAGACCATTTGACATCTTTCCTTGTTAATTTGTTCATTGGTTTTGCAATATTTGCAAATCCTCAAATAAAAGGCTGGTAAAAGTTGCAGAAACCCAAAAAACTACGTACTTCTTTGACTTTTGTAGGTGTGGGCCAGTTGCGAACCCCTGCTACTTTTGCCAGATCCATACGTGTCATCCCCCTTTCAAGGATTACCCCCAGGTAATCAATAGAAGGAATGTTGAAGGCGCATTTGTCCAATTTGAAATACAAGTCATGTTCTGCTGCAACTGCCAAGACTGCCTTGACCACGGTTGTGTGGGCTTCATTTGTTCATTGGGTCGTGCTGAGATGGTTAGTGGTGATAGCGATATCATCCATGTATATCTGAATATTAGTTCCTTTGAATTTGAATTTTGCAATCACCGGCCGATAGATCTCATTCATGAATGCTTGGAATGTTGCCGGTGAGTTACAAAGCCCAAAATACATGACGGTAGGTTTGAAAAGACCTCGTCGTGTTTTGAACGCAGCTTTGTGTTCGTCCCCTTCCTTGACGTGGATGTTATTGTATCCTTGTCTCACATTGAGCTTCGAGAATATGACCACTCCACCGAGATCTCTCATCAATTCTGATATTAGGGGGAGGGGATATTGATTTCACACCATCCAACGGTTTATCGCCTGATAGTCTTGAACTGGTTGTAACTTTCCGTCTTTTTTCTTGATGAAGAAAAATGATGATGTGTATGGTGACTGCGATGGGCGTATGTACCCCTTTTTGAGGTGTTCATCGATGAAGGCATCTAGAGCTTCATCTTCTGTGCATGTCATGGGGTACACTTTGCACGTGATCGCTGTTGGGGCCTGAGGTTGTAGCGTGATTGCATGATTGCAAGGTTGGCACTCTGGTAGTCAAGTCGAGGCTTCCTCATTGAATACCTGGCGAAACTCTTTGTATTGTGGAGGCAAGGTTGCCTCTTTTGCATCTTTAGGTTTTGCAACAATTGCTTGTTCTATTGCGGGGATATGCATTCAACATCCCCACTCTTCTTCTCTTTCCAGCTGTTGGACAATGTCTTCCTTTGCTTTGGTCAATAGATGCGCTAAGACATCGCGTCTCTGAGCGGCATTGACCATTTTGATGGTGATGGGGAGGTGGATTTGAGCAATGTTTCCTTTCCTCCAATTGAACTGTGGTTCGTAAGCAGCGAGCCAAGGATATCTGAAGAGGATATCTTCTTTCCCAATGTCTGTGACTAAAAACCGCATTTCTTTGTCATTGCCCCCCACATTGACTCAGAGGATGATGTAGCTAGTTATTTGACCTGCTTTGTTAGTGGTGTCATTGATGTTGTAGATCCTTTTGGCTTATATAGCTGCCGTGTTTTTATTCCCATTCATTGGAGGAAATGTATGCTCACAAAATTATCAGTGGCTCCTGAGTCCACCAATGCTTTAATATCAGCCGTGTTGTAATGTGTGTGCAGCTGAACTGGAACTTTCATAGATCAATCATCGATAGCGCATAATGTACACAGAGTTACAACGAAGTGCCCTCACCCAGGCCGTCGGGTTCAAGTGTTTGAAATATCCACCCCCATGAGCTTTTGAAGGATCAAATCCTTCACCTCATCTCCTTCGCTGGCCACTCCTCGCAACCCGTCTTCAGCCTTATCTTCATCCGTCTTTGACTTGTACTCCGTACTCCTTATCTGAGGCCTTCTGCCATTTCGTCGGGGTTGGTGACAGGCTCTACTGAGATGTTCTAGTTTGTCGCAATTGTAGCACTGGACTTGGCTAAAGTCACGGTGGTTTTCTCGTTGCCATTGGAGGTATCCTCCCCATGGTGGGAAGGGTGGTCGTTGGTTATTGATGGTGTCCTCTGCTCCTGCAAGTCTTCCTCAAACTCAGTCTGATGACGTATCCATTGCGTCAGGGTGTGATAAGGGTGCAAGTTGCTTGGCAATGCTCCCAATTGTCCTCTGTTAGTGCTGGTCTTGAATGTGTCAAGGTTACCTCACACCATCTGCATATGTATCCACTTTTGCTGCCTTTTGAGGGCAGACACTCTCCATTCTTCGTACATCCTGGGGTCATCGTGTTGGTACATCACTTCGTAGAGTGCCCTGGGTAGCCCCTTTATGAAGTACTTGAGAGTTTGCTCGGCGTTGATATTGTATCCGGTGTATCGAACTAGTTGTTTGAATAAGGCAATGTAGTCATCAATTTTTCCTTCCTTCATTTGTATTCCTCCGTCAAGCTGGGCTTGGGCTTGCTCCTTGCTTAGTACATCTGCGAATTGCCTTCTGAAGGCTTGTAGGATGTTGTTCCATAGTCGATTATCAAACTGGCTGACTCCTCGGTCTACTTCTCAAACCAGCCATTGGCTTGCTGACATGACCCAGGTGTTAACCAGGTCTCCCTGTACGTAGGTGAGGAACAACATAGCTTTTTGGTTTTTTTTCCTCATTGCTGTGTGACTCGTTTACTCCTGCATATACTTCCCATTGAAGGATAAACCCCTTGACCTTGGATTGGTCACCGTTGAACAGGCTTGGTGGGTTTCCTATGAACTTGTCATTTGTTCGATCTTGGTGGGCTGGAGGTACAGGGGTGATAGGTGGTCCTCCCCCTCCTGCTGGTGGGCCTCCTCCGCCTCCTCCCATAGGTGCTGGATTTCCTCCACCTCCTCCCATGTGAGGTGGATTTGGTCTTCTGTTGTATGGATATCCACGGTGTCCTTCTCCTCTGTCGATTCTTTCATCGTTTCGGGGCATTTCAAAATAGTCAAAATCGAATCCTCCCGGTTGGTCAGGTTCATCTGGACCCATTGCTCAACACACCGCTTGTAAGTCTTCTGGGTTCATGTCTACCACATGCCCTGTTCGTTCATCAATAACAAGTGGCCATGGCTCCTCGGTCATGGTTTGAGTTGCCATGATAATTGGGTCAGGGATATGTAACGTAGCTGTTTGTTGGGTGATCTCGTCCACCTCTGGTGCTTGTTCGTAGACATTGATTGGTTCTGGATCTTCTGCCAGAATTGACGGTGTTTCTGCTCATTCGCTTGTATGACTGGTGTCTGATCGAGCTGGGGTTTGGTGTTGGAGTTCCGGGGACACTAGTGCAGATTTGGTTTCTTTGGGTTGTCCATCAATCTGTCCTTGATCTTCGACAGGTAGGGCTTATATTTGCAGTATATTGCAGTTAAGGTTGTCTCCAGCTGGTCATGCTGCTTCGAAATGAAGTAGGGTGCAATTCCACCTAAGTTCTACCCAGCAACACCTGTCTCGATTGAAGACTATGGGGTGATACCTTTGTGCTGTGGCTGCTTCTGCGTAGTAGCTGGTGTTGAGGTGTTCATATTCTCCTCCTCTTCTTGAGTCGGGTATGGTCCTCCACCTGACTCGTCCTTTGAGGTACTGTACAGGGGCGTCCTGTTCTCTTGTTTCTATTCGGTATGGTTGGAATTCCCAACCGTCCTGGGTGCTTAGTGTCGCCACAGCATAATGGAGAGCTTGACACTAATGTAAGGCTTTGCGGAGCCAAGCCTGACTTAGGCTTCTGTACACAATGGCAAGATAGTACGTAACTTATCAGTAAGTCAAGTGTGCAAAGGTGTGACTAATGAGGACTCCTGCAAGAGCCTCCCTAAGGGTTCATGATCGGCTAGTTGGCTAGAGAGAGAGAGAGAGAGAGAGAGAGAGAGAGAGAACCTGACTAGATTCTGGATGGTACAAAAGTGTCAAGCTGTCGACCATATCAGTTGACAGCTCCCTTATAACGAGATTCTGACTAGATGCCTTCATCAGCGATGCAGCCACTGCTTACTACTACTTAGTAATTGTACACTAATACTCTGAGTAATCGTACAGTAATTGGATCAGTCAGTGATACAGTTCTTGGTAAGTATTCAGGAGCAACTCGTCATCCTGCTTACCAGCCATCCTAGTAACAGTTTGTTACAGTAGGCCCAGCCAAAGCCATCAGCAACATATTGAAGGAGCTGCAGGGGGCCCATCTTATAGCATGGGCAGCTCCCTAGACAGCCTTGTTGGCCCATTCAAACCCATCAGCAAAATGCTTCGGCAGCTGTAGGTGGCCCATCTCATATCATAGCTTCCTAAGTGGGCTGTTGGGCGGCCCTAGTGTTGCCACAGCTCGGCTCAGACTGGCTAAGCTGGCCAATTGGCTCATGACCAAAAATGGCTCGGCTATGGCTCATGAGCTGGCTAAGCTGGGCTGAGCCATTGCTCAATTCAGTAAGGACCAATTGGGCAGGTGGCTCAGTGGCTGAGGGGGGACAGAGGGTGATGGGAGGGGAGAAGGGGAGATGGATGATGATGGAAGGGGTGAAGGGGTGATGGTGGGTGATGGGGAGGGGTGAGGGGGTGATGGTGAGTGATGGGAAGGGGTGAGGGGGTGATGGGGAGGGGGAGGGGGTGATGATGGGTGATGGGGAGGGGGAGGGGTGATGATGGGTGATGGGGAGGGGGGAGGGGTGATGATGGGTGATGGGTGATGGGGAGGGGGAGGGGGTGATGATGGGTGATGGGGAGGGGGGAGGGGGTGATGATGGGTGATGGGGAGGGGGAGGGGGTGATGATGGGTGATGGGGAGGGGGGAGGGGTGATGATGGGTGATGGGGAGGGGGAGGGGGAGGTGAGGGTGAGGGAGGAGGGTGTGATGGAGGGTGAGGGTGAGGGGATGATAGGGGGTGAGGGGGGAGGGGGTGTTAGTGAAGAAGAGGGTGAGGGTGAAGAAGAGGGTGAGTAAGCACAAAGGGGAGAGGAAAAAGAGAGTGATGGAGAATGACAGACTCCCTCTCCCCCCCTCCTCCTTCCTCTCACCCTCACCCTCTTCTTCACCCTCACCCTCTTCTAACAACTCCTGTCTTCTCGCCCTCATCATCTTTATCATCTTCCTTGTTCACCCTCTTACTCACCTTGCCCTTACCCTCATTTCTCCACTCCTTCTTATGCTCACTCTCTCCTCCACCTCTTCTTTACCCTCTTCATCTTTTTGCCATTGCTCTCTTCTTCACTGTGATCATCACATTCACTTTCTCCATTTATTTCACTGTTGCCTTATTTTTCATCTTCCTTGTATTCTTCTTTCACTTCCTTATTTACCTCCCTCATTCACCCTCTTATTAACCCTTGTTCTTATTCTTTCCATCCTTCTCTTCTTCTTTTCATTTACATATTTTCTTTTTTAGCCTTTTGTATTTGTTATCCTCACCTTTGTCCTTTCCCTCTTCTTCTCCTTTGCCTTCTTCTTCACCCTCTCCACATTCTTCACCCTTGCCTTCTGCATCCTCTCTGTCTTCTTCCCTCTTGTTCACTCTCACCCTCTCACACTCACACACACACTTCTTCACCCTCTCTGTCTTCTTCACCCTTGCCTTCTTCTTCACCCTTGCCTTTTTCTTCATTTGTCTTTTTCTGACCCCCTTTCCCACCCTTGCACCCTCATTCTCACTCTTCCTTGTTCACTTTCTTGCTTTCCCTGGTTCTAATCCCTCTCATGCTCTTGCATCTCCTTTCTCTATCATGCACTCCCTTCTTGTTTACTTTCACATTTCATCACCTTCCTCCTCACCTCCTTCTTCACAATCTTGATCACAACCCAGTTTGCTTATAAACCCCTTCTCAGATTTGTGACAAACATGGTAGAACATAAAAAAGGGCACAAGTCATAAGTAGTGCATGTGGATAGGACTAGAGAACAATGAAGTGGTAATGGTCTCAATGATAGTTCATGATAAGCACTAGAGATAGCAAGAAGGATTAACCAGTATTGTACACATGACATAAGCTAGAACAGTCCATAAGATATGGCATCATAGTCACATGGAAGTTCATCCTCATGTGACCTAATGATCATGTAACAGCCATGACAATGGACATGCTGTAGTGTTATCCACAAATGCTGGTTCAACTTGAACCCAAGGGCTTTCCTTGTACCAACACTAAGCCAAGCACACGGCTTGCAACCTAGATAGTAACTCGTAAAGGGTGAATAACCTCAAAGGGTCCCCTTATAATGCCAAGCAAGGTGATAGCCTAACACACATGTTGACAACAAGATGAGAAGATAGTCACACCAACCAATGACTCTGCTATAAGAAGTGATGAACGTATGCCTGAGAGGAATACAGGTGGATGTTCAAAACAACTAAGCTAAGGCTTGTCTATCAAGACAGAGACCTTATATACACAATGAATCTGAATCTGAAACTGAGACTGAATATGAAACATATTGTAATCATCCAATGAGAATCAACCATCAAGCCACAGGGGCTTATCATGAAACATACAGTACATGAGGCAGAAGCACCCACATGAGTCAGAGATAAGACCTAATAGATGACTCACAAATTACATCACAATTCAAGATAACAAGATAACAAATGTCTAGGCGCAACACAAGGCACATCAGAAACTGTTCCATCAGAATATGACCCCAAAGGGAATTGTCCAGATCTCTGGCACTCAGGAATCCAACATCTGAGGCATGCACCAATGTTCTAGCCCAAGTCTACCAAGACATTAAGGCCTCAGTCTAGATCTGCCACTTGGCTGGCATCATCTAACTGGAATCTTCCATCCTTACTCCAAAACTGAAGTCCCATGACTTATGGATTAGGTCAGATATGAGGCATGACCTGGGACTTCACGTGATCTAGTCTCGTGACTCCATTCCTCCTGCTCAAATATCACCAGTACTCTGCTTGGCAAAAGGAAGGGTTTCACAACTCACTAATTGAGCTACCTCTAGCACATCTTCTTGTTGTTCTTCTTCATCATCAATATAATAGATTGCTTCTCCTGGTTCTTCTTCTTCCACCATTTTGTGCAGTTCTGGCCAATCTTGGCAATTCTTCCAGTGCTCATGCAAGCACTCATGATGCAGTGTCAGGGTTAGGGGTTGAACAATGTCACTATGTGACATAGGGTGTGCGAAGTAGTCCTTACTGGTGCACAGGTCATTCTAAAGTTGTGCAGTTTGTTTGCAGAGGTGAGCAAAGGACTTGAAGTAGTTGAGAGGGTGAGTGAGCACACTGAGGATGTGCAAGCAAGCACACTGGAGTTCAGAGGGATACAACACAATTGTTACATCTCCACTTGACATTGATCCGACTTGGATCCGAAGGGTCTTCCTTGCTTCAACACTGAGCAAAGCGCATGGCTTTTGAACCCAGATGATGACTTGTACGACTTGTAAAGGGGAAAATAACCAAGAAGGTCCCCTAAGACCACCTAGCTTGATGTACTACACAAGGTGGCAATGCCTAACACTGAAGTTGGCAACAAGATAGTCACAATGACCAATGACTCTGCTATAAGACTGTCTGACTTTCCTAAGAGGAATACAGGTGGATATCAAGACAACTAAGCTAACAACTCATAGCGAAGCTTGTATAGTATATATAGTAATTGTCCATCAAGCCATGAAGGCAACTTGTATAGTACAGTAAGCGAAATGACTCACATCAATAAGCAATAGTAAGCAAGTGAGTAAGTGAATGTCTAAGCATCACAAAGTGTGCATCAGCGAGCAAGTAAGCATAGGGGGAGAATGTCATCCACATCAGTAAGCCATAATAATGTGTCAGTAAGCAATGGCTCGGCGCTAACACAGGCACTTCCAAGTCTAATCCATCTTGAACTCATACCCAAAAGGGGATCAAACCTCGGCCCACTGGAATCCATCCCAACATCAAGCCCATGGCCTTACACCACACTTCCGCAATCTCTGTTTGTTGTTAGTCTTCATCTGGACACAACTGAGTACCACCCAGTTCCACTGGCTACTTCTGAAGTCCCCTGACTTATGGATTAGGTCAGATACTACGTACTGTGACCCGGGACTGTCATCACATGACCATGTCACATGACCCTCATTCTTCCTGTAATAGTCATCCTGCCAGCATCTGGGAGTGTACCGCGAGTGATCATACTACTCACAAGCTGGCGGACCTTGAACGCCTCATCTTCTCTGAGGTAACTGTCGTCTTCTGCCACTATGAGAGCATGTATGGCTGCTTCTTCTTCAACGTCTTCTTTGTCACGTGATTCCCAGGTGTGCGCTTCTGGGTAATCATAGCAGTTCTCCCAATGCTTGTGGAGACATGTGCGCTGCCTGAGAACTGTGGCAGGTCGAGCTGGACTGGATTGTAACAACAATGATATTTTTGGGCTATTACTTTGATGGTTTTATACACTGTAGCCACATCATTGAACTACATACAAGCAAAGAAGAAACAAACAAGAAGTGAAAGAAGATGCTGTAGAATGGAGTAGACAGGGGAAAGCACTCAGGGGTCGACCATAGATTTGACCACACTTGGACTTGAAACTATATTGTACCGTAAGATCTGTAATGGGATTATAGGGGCTGTTTAAAGAAATGGAAAAGAGGAATGGAATTACTGCTGCTGCTGTGTGCATGGCTGTGAAATGCATCTTGTACACTCAAGTTTGTCATGATAACCACATGCGGCTATGATACAGACGCACATTTCTTTTCTCACTACCTTCCCATCATCCCTACTATCCCCTACCTATCCATCTTCTTGTTCCCGATCCCGCTTAGGGTGTATTCCTTGTTCTCATTCAAGTCTAGTATGTACCTTAAGGCTGTGTCTTTGACTCACTCCTAGGACGGTGATACTAGTATACGTGACTCTATATGACTCATACTTATAGCTAGAATGGTATATAAGATAGCCAGTACTATCTGTAACTCGCTGGCTTGTACTTCGCTTTCTGCTTGACAATCCCATCTTCTACCTCTGTCTCATTTGGCATCATTGCCTCGTTGAACCTCGAGTGAAACACTGACCTCCATCTCATATTTACAGAACACAATGGCACATGTCGTGCATCAAGTTCCCATCAAGGAACTTGACATAAGTACAAGCTAGCCCACCGTACTACTCCAACAGTACTCTGTACCCTGTACCCCAACCTTGTATCCATCGTGGCAGAATACTCCGTACTCACTAACGTCCCTGCCAACCCCGAAGTTGAGACCCTCGTACCTATCAATAGAAGACCCTTCGATAACCTCCCCCTTCACGTGAAAGGGAATGCTACTTGGTCTAGATGTTCAAATTCCAACGAAGGCTATATTATCCCTGCTTGGTTCACTGAAAACAACACCGACATACCTATCGAATTCATCAATAACCGTTGGTACCTACTCACCTACATAAATGCCAGTCGACAGTGGTTCACAAGAGCAACACAACTCATACACCTTGACAATGTTTGGGGTTTAGGATACTGGAATGTTACTGACACCGCTCACCCGAATTACCAAGCACCCACAATGGGCACCTTCAGTGCACGCCCTACACCAATCAACGTAGATTCCTCCGAGTCATCCAGATCTAGCACTGCATCAGCTCAAAGTACAGGAAGTTCACAACTTTTCTTACCTGCCACCGATCATCCCAATGTTCCCTCTATCGAAGCTTTTGCCAACACCGTCACTCTCCAAGGAATGCTCCCCCTTGATCCACCTATGATCCCGATGTCAGTAACACTACCACCACCACGAACCCTCCCTCAAATGGAGGATTGAAAGGTACAGCACCTTCCATCTTCACGGGAGATCGAAGTAAATCCGACACTTTCTGAAACAAATTCCACTGATACCGTCTCCTAAATCAGAACAATGAAACAATTAACAATCCGTTCTACCATGTACTCATCACCCTATCCTACATTAAAGGACCACTTGTAGAAGACTGGGTGAACGCCCAGGATAAATTCCTTGAAGACAGAGTCAATCGAGCTAGCGCTCGCTATCTTGCCGAGTCAGATGAAGGACACTGGACCAGCTTTGAACAAGCCTTTAAAGCTGCTTGGAAAGACATGGCAAAAAGTCAGACGGCGTATGATCAACTATTAAAGCTCACTATGAAAGATCTTGACATTGACACTTACACCGCTACCTTCGAACAACTAGCCACCGCAGCTGGATGGGAGCCTAACGCCATGGGAACCATTGCCCATTATCACTCAGGTCTATGGGATCAAGTCCATCGTAAATGTATCAATCGAGAACCTATGCCGTCCACTATGGAGGAATGGAAGGAGAGTTTGCACAAGGAAGTTAATTATATCCACGAGTTACACAACTCAGGACTAAATGCACCTCGTGGGAACTTTTTCCGAACTCGTGACCAAAACTCATACCAAACTGGAACGCCACGGAACAGCACAGCCCTGCACAACACAGGCATCGTACCCATGGATGTTGATGCCACAAATATATCTTTACCCTTTAAATGTCTGACTGACAAAGAACGCGAGAAGTACAGGAAGGAGGGACGATGTTTTAGGTGTCGTATTCAAGGTCACATGGCTCGGAACTGCCCAAAAACCTGGACTCTAACCGAAACGCGAATACACGCGAAGCCACTATTACCACTCCATCCTCCACCTCCTCATCCACCGCTGCCACCACTGTAACTTCAGAATCCAAACTCACGATTGCACAACAAATCCGTGCCCTTAAGGAAGCAATGACCGAGGAAGAATGAGGCGCTTACCTCGATTCCCACGATATGGGCGAGGATTTTTGCGATGCCGGACTCTAGCGGTCACGACTCCGGCAACTCTAGCTACGATGTACAGTACTTCTACAAACTCAATGACAGTCAAAGTATCTCTGTATATGTGGCACAAAAAGACCGAAACTACAGCCCTCCTCGACAGTGGTGCTACCCATAATTTTATAGACCATCGAGCTGTCAAATCACTGGGCCTAGGGACTCGACCACTTAAACAAAGTCTCCGAGTTAACAATGTGGACGGAACTACCAACCAAGCTGGCCATATCACTCAATACTGTAACCTATGGCTACGTAGAGGAAACACGACGAAGAAGCTGGGGTTTTACGTTGCTAACCTAGGGCATGACCAACTCATATTAGGTTATCCTTGGTTTAAGACCTTCAACCCAAACATCGACTGGAGCCAAAACACCCTAGACGGAGAAGATATCCTTATAGAAACAGCTGGTTTCCGAAACAAATCCAATATATGCAGCGTCACTCTAAAACCTCCCAAAGATGAAGCAGAGACAAAGAAATAATCCCAGAGTATTATCATCATCATTGGGAAGTTTCAGTGAGCAAGCTGCCCAACACTTTCCTCCGGCGAGGAATGAAGATCATGCAATCACCCTTAAACCAGGCACACCCACAACAATGGATTGTAGGATCTACCGTCAAACGGAAGAAGAACTCGAAGTTACTTGCAATTTCATTGCCGAAAGCCTAGCTAAGGGATACATAATCGAAACACATTCCCCTATGCCTCCCCTATGTTCTACCGCACCAAGAAAGATGGTAAACTACGCCCCATCATTGACTACCGATTACTTAATTCCTGGACGGAACGTGATGTCTGCCCCCTCCCCTTGATCGGAGGAATCACTGATCACCTCCAAGGAAAATCACTATTCACGAAGCTAGATCTACGATGGAGTTTCAACAACATCCGAATTAAGGAAAACGACAAATGGAAAGCGGTGTTCAAAACCCCATTTGGCATGTACAAACCTGCCGTTATGCTGTTCGGTCTATGCAATTCCCTGGTGACTTTTTGTAGGGTGATGTCTTGACTATTTCGAGATCTATCAAACCAATACCCAACAGAACTTTTTGTCTATGTGGACGACGTACTTATAGCAACCGGTGACAATCTGTCAAGACACAGACAAATTGTAAACAATGTCCTCAACCTCCTGGCAAAAGAGTCTTATTTCTTAAGACCTGCTAAGTGCAGCTTTGAACAAAGTCACATCACCTATTTGGGAGTTATTGTTGACAATAATAAAGTTTTCCCCGACCCAGAAAAGACTAACGCCCTCAAAGATTGGCCTCGTACATTATCTACCGTCAAAGAAGTACGAAGTATCCTAGGAGTGTTAGGTTATCAATGACCGTTCATAGCAAATTACGCCAATATCGCAAGACCTCTAGTGATGCCTATGAAGAAAGAACCAACCCTTCCTATGGACACACAACTGTCGGAACGCCCTCGACACTCTCATCAACACCATTCTTACGAACCCATCCCTACAACAACCCGACCTAAATAAACCCTTTTTCTTACAAGTTGACGCTTCCGTGTATGCCACAGGTGCCATACTGACGCAAAAAGATGATTGCGACAAACACCTGGCAGTGGGTTTTCATTCTCAGTCCTTCAACAAAGCGGAGAGGAACTACAATATACATGATCGTGAACTACTTGCGGTATATCGCGGTCTTACCCATCATCGACATCTCCTTCTCTCCTCCCCTTCCCCATCACCATCTACACCGATCATAAGAACCTCAAATACTACTGTCATCCATGCCACATCAATTGGAGAATTGCTCGTTACCTTCCATTGTTAGCGGACTACAACTTTGTCTTGGCTCACATATCTGGCCCAACCAATAAATCGGATGCCCTTTCTCGGCGACCTGATTATGACGATGGCTCTCGAGATAATAGTAACATCACTGTTCTACCCCCACAACTATTCATCCAAGCAGCGACATTGTCAACTCTCGATGAACATGTTTGAGCCTCACAACTATTACATTTACCTCTTCTCCAGAAATGGGCAACCACTTTCCCTCTCAAACACGTGGGGGATCTTTACTGGTATGGTGACCGATTGGTGGTCGTGGACGACCTACCCTTAAGGAGGGGGGTAATTTCCCTTTATCACGACTCTCCAACAGCAGGACACCCAGGAATTTCCAACACCATTTGGACCATCAACCGTGATTTTTGGTGGCTGAACATGAAAGTGACGGTTACAGACTACATTAAAGGATGTCTTATCTGTCAATCAAGGAAAAACAAACCCACTAAACCAAAACCACCCCCATTCCCTATCCCCTCTGACACATACACACTTCCCTTCACTTCAGTAGCCATGGACTTTATAGTTAAACTCCCAGTTTCCCAAGGACATGATTCAATACTTACAATCACTGATACTTTCTCTAAAGCTTCTATATTCATTCCTTGCAATGAGTCCATTGACGCCATCCAGACCGCGCTACTATATGCCACTTACGTACTTCCTCATTATGGACTCTCAACTCGTATCATATCTGATCGAGACCCTCGTTTCATGGCATCCGTTACGAAGGAACTCTTCCGCATATTATCCCTACAACACAACCCCAGCACAGCCTATCATCCCCAAACTGATGGACAGTCAGAATGAACGAATCAAAGACTCGAACAATACCTACGCATATTCTCTAACTACCACCAAACAGATTGGAGTAACTGGCTACCTATTGCACAGTATACTCTTAATGCCCTACCAAATGCCACCACCCATAAAGCCCCTTTCGAACTCATCATGGGACACATACCCTGTGTACATCAAATTACCAAAACTACGTCTTCACCACCCCTAAACGAACAATTAGCGCTCATCCATCAAACAAGAGATGCAGCTGACGCCCTCCGTAAAGCAACGACAATAGAAACTCCATCAAAGTTCACACCCTATTGTGTTGGAGACTGAGTATGGTTAGAGGCTAAAAACCTCAACACCACACATCCTAGCGCCAAGCTTGCGCCGAGATGATATGGTCCCTTTCTTGTGACTTCGGCGGTTTCTAGAACCTTCTTATCGTCTAAAACTTCCACTTACTTGGAAAATTCACAACGTCTTCCATGCCACTCTACTCACGCCATGCAAAGAAACTACTACAAATGGCAAACAATACCAGGAACCTGTCCCTGACCTTGTGGATGGACAACCCGAGTGGGAAGTGGAACAAATCTTAGGCGCAAGGAAGAAACGCCAACAGCTCCAATACCTGGTCAGGTGGAAAGGATTTTCCGAAGCACATGACAGTTGGGAACCCCTGACCCACATCCACTCTGATGAACTGATCAAAGAGTTCTATTGTCAGCAACCCACCACGGTCTGAACTCTCAACTATAAAAGCTCTCCCATCAATGCTACTCCAACCATCACCATCCGAAGAATCATTATGTCTACCCCATCTTTACCAACCTCCCCTTCCCCCGAACCTATTGACATTTCCACACCCCCTCCCCCTTCTGAGTCTCCTCCTCCTCTACCACAATCCCCTCTCCCACTCTTAAACCGCATCCACGATGGACCATCACCTCTCTCGCTGGAGAAACGCATCGACCTAGATGTCGAAGAGTCACCCCCTCTCACAGAGGAACAAGCCATGGCCATACAAGAGATTGTAGGAACCCCCATCCGTACTAGAGAACAGATTGACACACTCTTGACCGAACTAGTCAACAGACCCCACTCGCCATCGTTCACTACTGACAGTTCGGGACGAGGACCCCAGCCTAATGCTTATGACAACCCCCAATTTGTTCCCCCCCACTTTGACGTCTACGAGTGTCGCCTCCCTAACCATCGTCGTTATGGTCAACGTATTCACTTAGAGAAGGGTTACATCGTTACCCCCACTTCATCTGCTTCAGTCATGACTACCGAGAGCACCAGCATTATGTTCATGCGCATCGAAGAGACGCTGATCCCACTTCCTGTGCTTATGGATGGGTCCTGGAAGCTGCCCCTGTTCCTGATGAAGTCCCCACTCCCATAACTATAGATGACAATGATCTCTCCATCTTACATCCCCACCACTCCGACTTTGACTCAGTAAACATGGCCCGATATGCCATAGATGATAGGGGACTCGTTGCTGATGTTGACCGTCATAGAGGACTAGAAGAAACTCATCAAGTATTGCTGGAGGAACAAAAAGGCTCTTGATTGAAAGTTCTCAAGTTGGTGCGATAAATGGGGCACGGTCAGAACTAGGCTTATTAAAGCCTGTACTAGGACTCATTTACACCCATACTTGGAGGATGAAATAAAGATACCCCACCCTCAAGATGAATGTCCTGCTCATTTACGAACTCCCGAATTCACCATCACTCAAGCAAACGAACTATACTGGGATGAAGGAGTAGCATGGTTGCCTCGCCCTTGGTATCATTATCCTGACTCTTCGTCCACCATTCCCAACACTCTATTCCAACCTGATTGATGCTTCTATTGCCTGTCCATTTATCATGAACCCCACAATTGTTTACGTCCCCACCTCTTCTGTAATACTAGGACCTGTTGTCTGGTTCCTGCCATGCACACTACCTATGGAGGACACTGCCCTCACCAAAATATTCATATCCACAACGATATGAATGAAGAATACCAAGATGCAGAGGATGGTGAGCTTGACGATGAGCCTGAATCTTAGCACATGGAAGTGCCAAGTTAGGAAGGGGGTCATGTCATGATAACCACACGCGGCTATGATACAGATGCACATTTCTTTTCTCACTACCTTCCCATCATCCCTACTATCCCCTACCTATCCATCTTCTTGTTCCCAATCCCGCTTAGGGTGTATTCCTTGTTCTCCTTCAAGTCTAGTACGTACCTTAAGGCTGTGTCTCTGACTCACTCCTAGGATGGTGATACTAGTATACGTGACTCTATATGACTCATACTTATAGCTAGAATGGTATATAAGATAGCCAGTACTATCTGTAACTCGCTAGCTTGTACTTCGCTTTCTTCTTGACAATCTCATCTTCTACCTCTGTCTCATTTGGCATCACTGTCTCATTGAACCTCGAGTGAAACACTGACCTCCATCTCATATTTACAGAACACAATGGCACACGTTGTGCATCAAGTTCCTGTCAAGGAACTTGACAAAGTTGGCCAGGTTGAGTGTGCTGAAATGCATCATGACCTACACAGCCACTCTGCTGGTGTGAATTCACCTAGCTGATGAAGTTGGTGTGATGGCAGCATGCAATTTATGCAGCACAGTGTAGGGCAGCTGGTTACCATGTTGGGGTGGAGGAGATGGTAAAAGGCTGTGACTGCCATTAGCATGCATGCCACAATATCAATATGAGATGGAAAGAAAAACTCATCTACATGTCACTATTGTGGACATCATGAGCCAGGGAGTGATGGATACAGTCAGATGGGGGGTGATGTAGGATTTTCTGATAAGGAGAGTGAAGCAGATGAAGAGGGTGAAAAAGAGGGAAAGTGTGATGAAGAGTGTTATGATCGGTGTGATCCGAGCCTGATTTAGGCTATACACACAATGACGATAGAACGTGACTTAGCAACACGAGTCAACACGAGTCAACACGCGTAGGTGTGACTAAGAACAAGGACACCTGAAAGTGCCTTCCTAAGGGGTCAACGCGATCAGGTTTCTGAGAGGAGAGAACCCAACTAGATTCGAGAATGGTACAAGAGAGTCAAGCTGTCGACCACATCAGTCGACAGCTACCTTATAACTGATCTTGACTGTACGCCTTCATCAGCGATACAGCCACTACTACTAATGATGCGTAATCGTCCACTAATACTCTGAGTAATCGTACAGTAATACATAAGTAAGAGCCCATAGTCCGTTGGTAAGATTCAGGAGCGACTCGTCATCCTGCTTACAAGAGATCATCACGGCGTGTCATAACATCACCCCCTTTACAAGGGTGAGCACCCACACTCCACAACCCAGTTAGTCACCGTAGTGAGACTAACATCCGTCTCGTGTTCATCCCGTACCCTCCTGAGCGCGTGCGTGTGACCCAACCTCCGTGACGAATGCATGGCCCTGTCGATATGGACGAAAATGTCGTCCTCCAACTTCTTGATGGCTTGCTCGAGCTCAGCTATGACCTCCATGGATGCGCGGTAGCACCTCACTTCGGCCTGGAGAGAGATGTCCCCCAGCCTTGCAAGGGCCTCGTCTACCTGTCGCTTCCCACAGAAGTCAGTGCGGAAATAGCCGAGCTCTTCACGAGTGTACTCAGCTGCAGGGCCCATGTCTTGGCATGGTTTGGCATGGATATCCGCTCGATAGATAGGCGAATACTTCCCCATCGTCCTGAATACTTCCGGGTTGTCGAGCATGCGGACTCGTACGTACCTGGCGGGAATCTGGCGCCCCTCATGCTCGATGACCATCGGCACCCAGTTCATCCCATTGTTGAGGATGAACCCTCCGGGAGTAGGCGATATGGCACGGAGAGGGAGCCTCGTCGCATTCGTTCGGCACGTAGCGAAGGGCGATGGGTCGCGTTCTTCCCTATAGGGGGGAAGTCCGTGCGCTTCGTATCCCTGTTCCGCCGTTGGTCCATAGACAACAGCAACCGGCGGTGGTCGGAGTGCGTCATCGTGGGCTTCTCCGGTAGGGTTGCGGACTTGGTGAGGTATAGGTAGGGGAGCGCAGTGGCAGTAGTTGGGGGGGTTGTCGCACTGGATGCAGACAACCCGGGCGGCGTGGTATGATTCATTGCTGTCGTCGTCTTCATCTTCGCTATCTTCATCGACGGCTGTGGTGGCGAGTGAGGTGACGGAGGGGTTGACTGCCGTAGTGGTGAGTGAGGTGGCAGAGGGGTTGACAGTCGCGATGGCTCGACCGATACTTCCCTCGTTAGCAATCGTATCCGCATCCTCCTCTGCGCTGCCATCATCTTCACTATTTGATCCGTCCTCCATGCTGTCATCACCTCCTTCAAGAGGCCGTACTCCTTCCTCATCGTCCTCCACTCTGCCGCTTGCGGGAGTGGGGAATCGCCGGTGAGCCTCGGCCAGGTCTCAGGCGGCTTGATCTTGTTCGGCGGCGGCTCTGACGTGTTCAACGGCCGAACAGAACTGGTCGTCGATGTTGTTGTTGCCATCATAGGTGCTGAGGGTGTCGACGTGGGGAATGGTGATCTCGTCAAGGCTGACAATGGAGAGTGGGACATGAGACATAGTACTAGAAGGCAGGAGAGGTGATGGAGTGAACGGTCCTGTCAAGGCTGCTTTTATGTGAGTTTCAGCCTTCGGGTTTAGTCGTGCGAACTTCCTTATCTCTTCCTCTGCGTGAACGTCCTCTCGCGGGACCCACTGGTTTTCAGAGTCCGCATATCCTTTCCATTTGATGAGGTACTGGAGTTTGTGCCCTCTCCCGTACCGCTGGGAGTCTATCACTTTTTTGACTTCATATTCTTCCACACCTTCAACTAGTTCTGGTGGTGGGCGCAAATAGTTTGCGCCGTGCATACGTGTTTCTTTGTAAGGTGTGAGCAAATCTGTATGAAACACGTCATGTATCTTCCATTGCGGAGGTAACTTGAGCCGATAATTCACAGGGGACATCACCTGTACGACCTCAAATGGCCCCTGTCTTCTGGGCGCAAGTTTGGCGGCTGGTTGATTTGTCCGCAAGTTATGTCCATCTAGCCATACTTGGTCTCCGATGGAGTATCTGGGCATTTCTTTATGTTTGACCCACGACTTCTGGGCCTTTATCATGTTTTCCTGCGCGCTCTGACAGGCCTCCTTCAATTGTTCCAATCTACTTGATATGCTGGGCACGTTGATGGTACCTGGTGCCCATTTACCCCTTGGATGATACCCCATCAGTGTGAAAAATGGAGTTTGTCTGGTGGTGCTGCTCATTGTATTGTTATGAGCAAACTCTGCCAGGGGTAATTGGGCAGCCCAATTATCTTGTTTCTCATTTGCCCATAATCGGAGGTATTGTTCTAGCCACTGGTTGGTGCGTTCTGATTGTCCATCCGTCCGTGGGTGGTAGGCGGTGGATATATTTTGTTGTATTTGGAGAACTCAGCATAACTCCCTCATGAATTTCACCGTGAAGCGGGGATCTCGATCACTGATGATCTTGCTCGGAAGACCAAACTGCGGGAGTACTTTTTGAGCATATAGCATCGCGGTTTCTTCTCCTGACATCGATTCTTGACATGGTAGAAATATGGACGCCTTGGAACAGTCGTGATCTGTGATAGTCAGAATCGAGTCATAACCATCTGATTGGGGTAACTTAGTTATGAAATCCACCGCAATGACTTCGAACGGTGTTGCCTCTACTTTCGGGTAGATAGGTTCAAGTGGTGCTTTGGTGGGTCGAGTGTTGACTTTATGTCATTGACACTCTGCACATCCTTGAACGTAGTCGACGACGTCAGTTTTCATGCTAGGCCACCAGTAGTGTCGGGCTAGCAGCTCTTGTGTTTTCGCTATTCCCGGGTGTCCTGCCGTTATTACGTCATGGTATTGCTTTATGAC
>WITN01000794.1:0-39284 GCA_015025155.1 Lactarius quietus | reverse complement strand
TTACCGATGATTTATCGCCGATAACAGGGCCAGCGTATCTGCGCTAGTGCCTCCAGGAACAACGCCGACTGACGACGTGCACGAATTTTTAGGGTCGTTAGCGCGCAGACTTGGCATGCTGCAGCGTGGCGGGGTACCCGACTTGCCAAGGGCCGCGGGCTGGTTCGTGCGGTGGTGGAGAGATGAAGGCAACGCTGTAAGTACCCGCGGCACTGGGTGGGGCCTCGACCTTCAGTGGCACGCGGACGCGGACACGAGCGACGCCGCAGTGCAGGCCCACATGGAGGAGTGCATCGGGCGTTTCATGGCGGAAGAAGCGCAGGAGGAAGAAGAAGGCGGGGCGGTAAGCACAACGCAGGAACGCAACGCGTGCGCGAAGAGAAGCGGGCAAAGAGGGCACTGCGTACCAAGGCACGGTTAGCGGTCAAGCGCGCGGGTTGATGGAATGGAATGACACAGGAAGTTGCCGTTGCTGTATGTCCCCGTCGCTTACCTACCCTACCCTACAGCGCGCGGGAAAACAACAGCTGCTCCAGATGGTCACATGCGCGGTATCCTTCGCATCATTGTCATATTATTTTTCCTATGCGCGCTATCCCCATTAGCTTTCGCAGGTCCAATCTGATTCTCTGTCTTGGTCCCTGGGCTAACGTACGATCGAGTGATCCTAGCGGCCCAATCAAGGTCTGATAAGTCGCCCAAGGAGGCAGCATATTAATTTTTTTGTGGGCTTTTATATCCACCAACTGTGATAATCACAAGGGAGACTTGTGATTAAATCCACGTGTTCAGCTCATCATGCTCTTCATAGGAGGGCACACCGCCGAGCCAAAGCGCGTGCCACACTGCCAAATAAATGAAATGACGGTGATGATGATCAGAACGAGAGAAACGTTCTGTGGCACCATGCCGAGTTTCCGACTGCTGCGATCCAGATCAAGTTAGATGGGTGTCCTACTAAGATATACGAATCCTCGACAAACAGTCCGCGTAAGATGCCGTTAGACATAGCGTATTCTGTGTGATCGCATCGAAGTGTGGTGGATGAGTAGTATCTGAAACATCAAGGCTATTCGCCCACTCACAACAGTTCGATAGAAGACGAAAGTTCAGAGCGATGATATCCAATTTGGGGCGTGATACTAGGAATGCAAGCACACTGCCTCTATTTGACTAATGGCACGGCCACATAAAATGGATGAGCCCGCGGCCGCACCGCCAGCGCCAGCGCTGGGGCGGTGCAGGAAGTTCTAAAGCTAGGCCTTTCTCGCTCCAAGCAAAACATCGCATCTGGAAAAAATATTCGATGGAACCTTATGCTAACTTTTTGCGAATAATTTATTGTTATTATTATCACCACAGGCCAGTGGTGCAGATTTTGATGACTGGCGGTGTTGGGCTAGGTCGACCACTTACCAGTTGAGCTCCACAGCTTCCAGGAAGAGGATACGCCGTGGAGGTTGCCGGTGAGTGAATTGTTCATCCAAACGAAGACAGCTCCATTCTCTTGGTATAAGTGGCTGGCGTTTATCAAGGCAGTAACCATCAGGTCATGACACGCTAATGTGGACGACGGCGTAAGCCAACCCTGGCTGTCTGCTTAATTAATTCATGCGCGGTATGGTCTGCACGCGGACAAAAAATGTGGCTCATGTTTTGTTTGCGAGCACAGTACCCCACTCCGCGGAAACTTCCTTCGAACACCGGGTGTGGTCAAAATTGAACCGTTAAATCTAAACACAAAAGCGCTCAGTATGGCTGGCTGCGCTCAAGTTGACGACGTTGACAACTGGTACCCACCCATGCCAAAAAAAGACTTTCCGCGGTACAAGTGAGACAGCAATAATAGCGCTCGCTGAAGACAAAGTTAAAAGTTGGTAAGATACAGATTAACATCGTGCGCAGGATACAGGTGATAACCAACAACAAAATCCCGTAGTAAGCGTGATAAACTTTAAAAGTCCATGTAGTCGCGTCCCGAGGCCCATGTGGGGCCTGCATTCGAAGTGCCGTAAGGATCTTCTGTAGCGACGCCTTCGACATCCTTGAAAGAAAACTCGCGCTTGAACTTGGCTTCGAGCGACGACAACGTTCCGATTAGCTTTGTGCATGCTTGCTCGAGAGCAGCTGTCGGTGTGATCGTGCCGTCCGTCTGGATCTTGACCAAGAAATACGGGTGTAATGGATGGGGAACCTTATAGCCAGCAAAGAGAACCTGTGGCATGGCGAGAAGTTGGCTGCGGAACGGGGGGAGTTTAAGTGAGAGCGTTGCGAAGGTAAAAGTGAGTTCACACACCCACGGATCATGTTGCCAAGCGTGTGATCTTGTTTGACAATTTTTACGGTCGCAGCATTCGGAATTTTCGTGTCCTCGGTCACTTCAACCCTGGATCTATCGGTGAATAACCTCTAGGCCGCATGCGCGAAGCCACGCACGGCTTCTCGCCCTCGTCAAGGACATAGAGCTCATATCTGTTTGGCTGGTTCATGGAATAGCTGCCAAAACGAAGGGATGTTAGATAAACACGTCATCACAAAAATGGTAAATGGTAAAATCATAAGCAGAACTGTGATGTGTTGTCGCCATTGTGCAGAGCACTCGGCGGATTGACAGATTAGGTGTAGAGTATAATCATATTAGGCGCGAAATTCGAAAAGAATGCTCACCCGAATCGATTATAATTGACCCTACAACTCAAGAGTGTTCTAGGACCACTAAGGGCTGTTTGTCAGGCAACGCGCGACAACAGGAAGACAGGATGTTCAGGATACGATATGTGATCATGCAAAATCATCGACAATAAATGTTTGGCTCTACGGCCGACATCATTGCATAACAATGAGAGGAGGGGTTACTTACGAGTTGGGAGTGCAGCGGGAGCGCTGAGACCGTGTTCACCGTGTTCACCGCGGTCACCGGGCCGAGAAAATGTGGCACTTCCAACTCCGCCTGAATTTACGTTCGTTTCCTCCGAAACCAAAATCCATTTGGAGGTCCACAAGGTAAAGCCAATCCGTTCTCAAGGTGAGTTGCACGTCGTTCCTGGCCTCCTCGATCCTCGAGAATGTCCCCAATGCTCTCCATGGGTTCTATGAACTGCGATTGTCGAGATCCGGTTGTCGTGTGGGACAATTCTCGCGGTGGATTACCGCTCCAGCGTAAGGGTGACAAGTCAAAGTGCTAACTTTTGGCGTGCGTAGAAGATGCCGACCCGTCACTCGAAGACTCGGAAACATCGTGGTCATGTATCAGCCGGCCATGGTCGTGTAGGAAAGCACCGGAAACATCCCGGAGGTCGTGGTCTTGCTGGTGGTCAGCACCATCACCGGTATGTGTATCCATCACCATCATTACGCTGAACACAGAACTTATTGCACCTTGCGATCACTCAGAACAAATTTTGATAAATACCATCCCGGTTACTTCGGTAAGGTCGGTATGCGCCATTTCCATTTGACGCGCAACGCGCTATGGAACCCGACAATCAACGTGGATAAGCTGTGGACGCTTGTGCCGGAGGAGCACAAGAAGGGCCTCACAGAGGCGTCGCAAGTTGTACCAGTGGTGGATGTGCTGCACCATGGCTACAGCAAGGTCTTGGGCAATGGCCAGTGAGTGTTTGCGGTTATCGCTGTCATTTGGCATGGTATTGATGGTCGTTAGGCTTCCCAATCTGCCGATAATCGTGAAAGCACGATTCGTCTCTGAGAAAGCAGAGTACGTTGTCTAGTCAGCTTGCGTGAAATTTGCTGACAAGCCGTTGTAGGGCTAAAATTAAGGCGGCTGGTGGTGTCGTGAAGTTGATCGCTTGACAGTTGTTTTTACTACTTTTCTCGTTCATCTGCATGATATGAACCCACAATTCCCATGACATATGGTTACATGCTATTCATGAGAGTGTAGTGTGTGGGAGCGTAGTTGACCCGAAAGCACTGAATGGGAATATACCCGCAACGTGTTGCTATTCCGAAAATCGGAGGCAAAATAGACTACCCACAGCCGAAAGGCTTAAATCTCGGCAGTCCTAGAAGGAAGAATATCTGTAAATTCGGCACTGGTCGCCGAAAACCGCTGACCAAGGGAGAGCGTTCCGCGGTAACGCACATCATTCTCAGGAGAACGAGTTGCCTAGCTCGGTCGGAGTCAGGTGCTGAGACCTATCCACTTTATCCTCTTCCCCCTTCCATCCCCCGAGCACCTTCGCCATGCCTTCATTCTCAGATTGGTGTAAGTTCTTTTGAAGCGATTTTCTGGTTCAGGAATGATGACCATTGTCTTGCCGCAGACTCTCACCAGTACGCATCATGGAACCGCACTAGGAATCTTCGGGCAACCCCTTACCTTGCTAGGACTGACACCAACACCTCAAGAAGAGCAACTGCCATGGCTACCGGCACAGAGAACCCACAGCCTACTACTAATGTTGTCGAGGCAGTCTCCACAGAGCCCCAAACGGAAAAAAGACAAGAGACACTCTTCGGTCCAAATATCGGTATCGTCGGTGACGGTCCCGCCTGGGCCCAGTCGGATGATGCAAAGAAGGGTACTCTCTCAGACCACCTTACACCAGAAATAGTCAAGCGATGGGTAGAGACGAGCAAAGAGGTGCACATTTTGCTCACCCTCAATCGCATATCCTCATCTTTTCCTAGACAATTCAACCTGCGACTACTTTGCAAGCCTTAGTCAATCTAAAACGACCCACTCTCAAACTCTCCCCAGTTACACTCCAGCCGTCTGAAGATCCATCTGAAGATCCCGCTCACGCAGAATCTCATAATATCCACGCTGTCGAATTCGAGTACGACTGCGACGCCCCCAAATGCAACATCATCGTCCAGGTTATCGTTTCTAACCAGTCGACTCCTTCTGAGGTTCTTGATCGTATCACTGTTTACGAATCTATAACGGAAGGTGGTTTCGGTCGCCAACTCAAGCTCGAGGATGGTGCAACGATCGAACTTGGCCGGTTCGAGCATATGGTGCACGGTACCCCAGTAATTGATGCGGAGAAAACTCCCAAAGTCGACAAACATGTGGTCACGACCGAGGTGTCCGAGCTGGCCGAGCCTCCCTCCCAGAACAGCGTGACTCCTTCCCCGACACCCGACCACCAAGAGAATACCCGCAGACGTCGTTTCACGGCATTGAATTTTCGTCGGCGTACCCAGAACCATTCGGTTTCAGGTCCCGCCCTTGCAGTCCTGGATAATGATGTTGCGGCGGCTACCGAGGAGGGGGTCCGCATTTCCATACGGCTTGTCGCTCTCGACGAGCTTGGGAAAGAACTATCGTCTATTAACCGCCAGATGACATACTTGCATGTCATGCGGTTTGGTTCACTGGTCCCGGACGGTGAGGATAATCGGCCTTGGGTAGTCAAGGTCGTGAAACGCGAGGCCACGGCGAGTATACGTCTTTCTTTCACACACCAGTGTTGCTTACTTGGTAAACGCGCAGATTGGCTCGCATACATTCCATTTGCACGAAATTTATGGCCTCTCCTCTACCTCTGCTTCTGTTCACCCCACTGCACCCGACGGACCTCCAGTCGCTCACACCTATCCACCTACTGTCCCAGTTCCCACCGAGGACGAGCCATCGTCTGAGTGCCTCGTGTGCCTCAGCTCGCCACGCGAGGTCGTGCTTTTGCCATGTAGGCACCTTGTCGCGTGCAAAGAGTGTGCCATCAACATGGTCGAATTTGGCGCTGGTGGAGCCATTACCCATGCAGAGGAGCCTGCCACCACCGCCGAAGCACAGCCTGCTGATGCTGCAGAGGCGCCGACTTTCGACGGCTCCGCGCCTGTGGCGACAGGCTCTGCCGGGGAAGAGGCAGTGGCTGCAACAGGGAATGGCGTAGCTGACCCTTCTCACCCACCCGTCGTCAACGCATCGCAGGCACCTGCTGAACCTGTGGGGCACGGCAGTCCAGAATCTTCCTCTTCGCCTCCGCCGCCAACAGACTCCACCACTCCAGCGCAGGCCGCCTCAAATGTAATCCCTACTGCGCCAGTTCCACCGAACCCACGGCGCAAACGCCGTGCGAAAGGCTGGTTCTGTCCCGTATGCCGTCAACGTAAGTCTTTGCCTCCGTTTCCTTTCCGAACTTTATCGCCCTCTTTTCTCCCCCTCCTTCCTATCTCTTGATCCGTTCCGAATTCCGAATTCATTTCCTGACCTCCCCTTCTTTTTTTCTCCTTCCAGCGTATACTTCCCTGTTGCGGATCACAACCGCTCCCCCGACGATGGAGGATTCCAAGGACAGCAAACGCATCTCGACTTCGACTATGGACCACCAGCTCGGCCCGCTCGGCCCCACCGATCACGCCCCAGCGCTCGAGGCGACGCCCGAGGAAGCGCCACCCACCCCCTCACGCTCGTTGCGGCCCGTGTTCCTACAGAGACTGCAACGCCGCACCACCGATGCCTCGAACCCTGTCTGACCTAATTCAGGCTGTACGGGGGGGGGGGTTGTTTCCTCTACGTTGGTTTGGCTTACTCCTGGGCATTCCTGATTTATCTCAGTAATGGACCGTACATTCGTCGTCGGGTTCCTTGTAAGATACTGTATACCAAATGGGCCTTGTACGGGCCTCGGTCGCTCCCATGTTCTCCGTTCGTTACACTTAATTCTCTCCCTCCCTGGTGAATTTGTTTTCCCTTATGGAAGTATTGTTTATCTCTCTCCTTGCTATGCTTACTGTACGTTACTCCTTTCTTGGTTCTCAGCGATGCTCAATAGTAGCGACCTTACACACGACTTACTTCGCTCGTTTCATGATCCGAGAACGGGTGGATCGTCGTGTTCCGTGCACACCTAGGTGTTTCATGGATGCGGATGTATATAACCATTAGGCTACAAAGAAAAAGTATACAAATGTGGGAATCGTGCTCTATGCTCTATGATGATAGTCTGGGTATAGTAGTGATGATGCCAATCGTCCGTAGGTAGGTAATAGTGTAGTCAATATAAAAAGTATAACTTAAACGTTCACCATGCGCGAGTCGCCTGGGTCCTCACCACCAAATCCAGTGGGCGGCATACCCGGCGTCTGCGGCTCGAGCGCATCAAGCGTCCACTCCGCGCGCAGCCGCGCACAAACGGCGCGGAACGCGCTAACAGAGCCCTTCTCCTGCACGAGCGTCATCGTGCACCCGCCCGAGGCGCCACTACCCCGGCCGACGGTAAACTCGATGCGGAAGCGCACGGCCTTCTGCACGAGATGGCCAGTGGACGGGTCATACGCGTCCTCGAGGCGCGCGCGCAGTGCGCCGTCGGCCTGTGGTTCGGGGAGGAGGACCGGCGCGAGTAGACGGCGGGCCTCAGCACGTGTTGACGCGACGCTGTCGCGTGAGCGAAGGGCGATTGCGTGTGTGCGCCAGTGGAATAGACTCGAGAACCAGCCTTTGACTTCGCCGACGGCTGGTGGGACGAGCAGCGATTTCGGTGAGCCTAGGACGGGTGAACCGCCGGTGTGGCGGGGTGTCGAGTCGTGAAAGTCCATCGTTGGCGCTGCGGGGTGGTGGTGGTGGTGTGATTATTAGAGATAGTTGTGAGATTGGGGGTGGACGACTTACGTTTACTCCTGCGGTCTTTCTTGATGCGAGTCACGGCCTCTGGTGGGACTGCGATGTTCCCAATCTCCTTGCGGAGCACGCCGCTGCCGTTCGCCTTTCCAAAGCCGAAACCGCCCTCTTCCGCGTTATGGCTGGTGCTAGGACGTCTGCGTCCGCTCGAGCTTTGCTCGACGCTTGCGTTCTCCTTGTTGCCGCCAGACGCTGCTTCGTGCGCATGTGCCGGCTCTTTCTCCGGCGCCACTTCGGCGGGAGCGGGGTACTGTCCGAGCATTGGCAGGGTACGGAATCGTGCGTGTGCGTGGGCGGCATCTGCACGCGCTTGGATCTGGGCGCGCGCGAATGCAGCGTTCAGAACGTTCATGCGGCCCGCGATGTCGTCGATCGTGCGCTGGAAGGTAGCGTTCGAAATACGTGGCGCACTGACCGGCGGGAGACTTCCAGAGAGCGGTGAGGGAGAAATGGGGCCCATAGGAACCATGTAACCGGACGCGTGCTCGTGTGGGTGGCCTTGGCCAGATGAAATGAACGGGTTTGATTGTTCGATGTAGGCTGCAGCAGGTGGCATACGAGGTCCTCCATAGAAGGTGCGTCCATGAGCCGGCGAAGACGGGTTGCTCAAGGGTGTCATGTTCGGTGCTGTGACGCTGGCGTGGGAGTGCGCGTGAGCAGGCGGAGGTGATGAGATGGGGCGGGGACGATGAGCACGCGGGCCAGCTGGGGAGCTGGGGCGCGTTCGTCGCACCTGGCCCTGGGCCCACGTCGGCTGATAGGCGGGTGGCGCAGTGGACATACACTCATCAGGCGTGTGTGGTGGGAAAGCGAACCTCGATATCGGCGCAGGGGTGCTATCTGCACTGAGAGGCCGGGGCTTCTTGGACAACGGGGCCATGTATAAACGAGTGACAAATTTCTCTCCGCGGGCATTCAAGAGAGAAGGCTCGTCGATATCCATGAAGATTCCGCGCTCCTCGAGCATACTGGAGCGGTGCTGCTGGAGAAGGAAATAGAAGGCCTTTGTAAGTGTACCAGAACCCGCTGGGCTAAGCAGCTCGGCAGTAATTGTGTTGGGGTCAGCATAGCGACCCCAGATGACACATAGATACTCGAACACATCCGGATCGATGTATGCAGTCGACGGGATAGGACGAGCGAGTTCGACGACAGTCGGTGCTGGAACATATATGATACCGGGAGTGTCCTGTGTGAACCACGGATGAACAAGAATGTCCGGGATCTATAACGAGCAGTGAGTCCAGGCATCAGTCTGGGAGAAATAACATTACTACTACTCACGGATATGCGCTGCGAAGCGTCCACTGTAAGCATACGAGCTATGAGATCTTGAGCTTGCGGATCAACCCAGGCGGGCATGTCGTACTTTCCCGCCTTGACCTTGGAAAGGAGCGTGCGGACGTTCTTGTCGTCAAAGGGTAGGCGTCCCGTCAGAAGAGCAAAGAGTATGACGCCGCAGGACCAAATGTCCGTGGCGGTCCCGCTGTATTTGTGACCATATACGATCTCGGGGCTGGCATAGTGAGGGCTTCCGCAGCTAGTCTCAAGCTCAAGGGAGGGCGGGGCAAAAGCAGCCATGCCCCAGTCGGCGATCTTGATCAGGGGAGGCTCGAGTGAGTGGATGAGGATGTTCTCCGGTTTGAGGTCGCGATGGATGATGGAAAAAGCATGGGCATAATTAAGGCCATAGATAATTTGTTTGAAATACGAAAGGGCATCGAGAGGGGGTAACTTGCCGCGGTTTACGAGAAAGTCGAAAAGCTCGCCGCCTTCGACATATTCGAGTATGAGATACAGCTCCTTGTCGCCTTCATAGACATCGTAAATGCGCATGATGTTTGGGTGATTCATGAGTTTCATCATAATGATCTCACGGTCAATGCCAAGGCGTTGCTTATCCACCTTCGCTTGCCTTGTATTGAGAGAGGTACGAGAGCCAAAGACGAAGTCGAGAGGTAGGATCTTTATGGCTGCAAGCTGACCAGTACGACGATGTCGAGCAATTTTTACGTGCCCGCTAGCGCCTTTACCGACGCATTCGCCGATAACCCAAGGGCCTACATACTTTGCGTCTTCGGGATAGTCGAAGGCGCCTTGACCGGCGGCTGCCTTTTCCTTTTGCCAACGAGTTCCGTGGCGAGCAGTATAGTGAATCGGGGGTGGGCGAGGAGGACTGTCAGGTCTAGAAGTCATATTATATAGAATGTTGGGAGGTGAATTATAGTATTATAAGGATGATAGTTGTGGTTGATGGTCAGCTCATTGTGAATCGTCGGCGTCAATCAACTCTCCCACGTGATCGCATCACTGACAACACCGTACTATCCCAGCTCTGCGTAGCCTGTATACTATATGATACTTTATCATTCAAGTGTTGGCCACGAGCCTGGGAAGATGGAACCCTGTAGCCTGAGTGACCTACCTTTCCCCGCACCGGGACACAGATGATCCAGCATTCTTGGCTTAACATACCCATCTTCTTTTCCCCTACTTATACCAGCGCATTCAGCTGGGAATTCACTTCTCAGCCCATTCAATGTCAAAACGTTTCCGTCACCTTTTGGACGACACCTTTGAACCCCCCTACAGCCTCCTGCTCATCCCCGATGGCGACTCTCCTCTCCCGAATGACGTCGAAGTTCGCTCAGTTCAGAACATTCCATTCCCCGGAAACAGCACGACCCTCAGCTTTACTGTAATCTCAATTACCCCGCAAATTCTTCCTTCGTAGCAGTCGTATGTCTATATCCTGTCTTCATCACCGTTCTCCTTCTCGAAGCGTTAGCTTATCGCCTACCGAATCACCCGCAGGTCAGTGACATCACTGGTATCGGCTCAGGCGGTGTCAACATTCCAGAGGAAGTCCTTCCATCATCCGACTCCAGTTGTTATAATCCCACCCAGTCCGCCCGCCCCCCCTGGACGTTTAACATCAAATTACTAAAGTCAGGCATCACACAATGTGATTCCGTTCGGTGGTGGTGGTTACCGGGAGCCGTGCAAGGGTGCGTTCTCAATTGCTGCGCAGTCGGCGGTCTCCCTGTTTGGCCTCTCTCTAAGACTTTTGATATCACCACGTACAGTAATGTCAGTTTTTTTGGCGTCATCCCCGGGGTAAAAATCTTCAACATGATCCAAGGGCCTTTGTCTACCGACAAGAGCACGGGAACTGGCTTCGACTGGACCATTGACCTCGCCAATGATACCGACATTATCGTTTTCGCGGGCGATGATCGCGGAATCGGTTCTGGTGGTTTTGTGGGATACACGGTCTCTTCCTCATCAAACGTTTCCTGTCTGAGTAGCACTTCAAGTTCCTCTACCGTTTATGTCCACACCATAAGCAACACTCGTGCCATTGCTGGTACGTATTTCCACTACGTGAATCCTCGGAGGCTTACATCTCGTTAATCTTTTCTCTTCATAGGTGGCGTCGCGGGTGGACTTGCCCTCATAGTTGCTTTTGCTTCGATTGCTTTCTTTTACGCTCGACGACTGGGGTACGCTGCTATTTCGAAAGAACGCCCTGTCAATGTGCTCCACGACGACGAAGATGGCGACGGATCATACCAAGACCTTCCCGACCATTATATAGTTGAACCCTACCTCGTTACCGATCCAAAAATTGGAGGTCCATCTGTGGATGCCTCCAGAAGTGGTCGACTTCTCTCCATAACTCCAGCATATAGTTCACACCCACAGGGCATAACTGCACCTGTAACGACTATGCGCAAAAATGCACTACCAGCTCCACTCCGTCCTACGAATATCATTCAGCACGATGACGCAGGCCCAAGGGAAGGCCCGGCCAGTGTCGGCGAGCCTGAGACGATCGAGCTGCCGCCTGCGTATACAAACGTTCGCTGAGTTCGAAGTCCTGACATTGCTCCTACTTCCACAACCGCATCTTCCCCAGTTCCCTCTGAGACTACGACCCCATGAACACCCTCTTTATTGCAACCCGTTATATGACTCGATCCACTTCACTTTGGCTGATTTATGTATTTGTATACTTTGACACACTTGGGGCTCCTTCACGTGCTTGGAATGTATATCTGCTCTTTTGGGACCTCCTCGTAACGTACTAACACTACAGCTAAGCATCCTTCTTTCGTCATCTACTTTCTTGGGTTTGAGTGCATGGCCCTGGACTTAGGGTTGCAATGGAGCACTGGAGCACTGCGATTCTTTCTTTGTAAATATGGATGCAAATGATTTGTAATGATTGGGCTCATTGTCGATCGTCAATTCTCCCACGTGATCGCAGCGCTATTACACCGTGACGGCTCACCGCACTACAACGCTATCCGCAGGTGCATTGTCACGGTGATGGAAATGGAGGCCCGTAGGGCCCGACCGACTTACCCTACCCAACCTGAGATGGCGCCGCATTCCTGGCTAACGGTACCCTTTTTATTATTATTATTTTCCTCTAACTATACTAGTACCACCGCATACACCTGGCAATTCACTTCTCAGCCAATTTAATGTCAAAACGTTTCCGTCGCCGTCTAGGGCTCAGTTTAACCTCCCCACAGCCTCCTGCTTGTCCCCAGTGGCTGCACTCCGCTCCCAAATGATATCGAAGAACGCACAGTTTAGAACATTCTATTCAATGGATCAAGCACGTTCCTCAGCTTTAATCTCAATTACCCCGCAAATTCTTCATTCGTAGCAGTCGTATGTCTATACCTTGTCTTCCTCCTTCTCGAGTCGTTAGTTCATCGCCTGCCGACCCACTCAGGTCAGTGACAGCGGTGGTTTTGGCACAGGCGGTGTCAGCGCCTCAGTTCAAGTCCTTCAATCATCCGACTCGAGTTGTTATGACCCCACCCGGAATATCAACACTTCCTGGACCTGTTTCGAAGATCCCGAGAGCGGTAGTTTTGCACAACGTGAACCAGTTCAGTTGTGGTGGAAACCGGGAGACGTGACTCGGCGTGAGCTGGTTCGTTGTGCATTCCTCCGCAGTCGGTCTCCGTGTTCGGGCTCTATCTCTGAACTTTTGATCTTACCACATACAGTCCTGTCAAGATTTATGGCATCATCCCCAGGGGAAATTCCTTCATCGTCCCTGAAGGCTATTTGTCCACGGACGAGATCATGGGCACTGACTTCAGTTGGACAGTTGACATCACTGGTGGAACCGATGTCCTCATTCTCCGAAGTGATTGTAACGACCCTCTCCCGTCTAGGGTTGAACGACACATTTACATTTACATAGAATACTCTAATTAGTAAGCATTAGCTACAGTACATAGTCCTCGTCTCGCGCTCGCAATACACAGTTTTCCTTGGATGCCATTCTTCGTATTTCATTAACGTCTCGTGTGCGTCTCCGTCCAGGCCTGCTGCCTGTGAACCCCACTCCATTTATATTCCCCATTTCCTTTCATTATCAACTTCACGAACTCGTACTAGGCGTCTTTGTCTCGCCACATGATGATCGCGGAATCGGTTCTGGGGGAGTGGCACAATTCAAGGTCGCTGACTCAGCATCCAATTCCTGTATGAGTGATACTTCACCTTCCTCGACCGCTGGTAGTCCTGCAGGGCTACCCCACAAGCACCAACAGCACGTCGAACGACCGAACTGGGGGACCCACGCAAGTGGTCTGCGTGCTAGCAGAGTTCTTCTGCTGATGTTCACTCCTTAAGTAGCACCGGTGCAATTGCTGGTACTACAAGAATTCTCGGAGGCTTACGTCTTGTTGATATTCTTCCTTTATATGTGGCGTCGCGGTTGTGCTTTCCCTCATGGTTGCTGTTGCTTTGATTGCTATCTTCTGCGTCCGACTGGGCCACGCTGCCATTTCGAAAGAGTGCTCTGTCAATGTGCTCCACGACGACGAAGATGGCGACGGATCATACCAAGGCCTCCCCCACTAGTATACACCTGAACCCTACCTTGTTTCCGATTCAAACAATGGAGGCACATCTGGGGCTGCCTCCACCAGTAATCGACTTTTCTCCATGACTCCAGCAGATATTCTGCACACAGGGCACAGCTGCAGCAGCAACGACTATGTGCAAAAATGCATTACCACCTACACTCCGTCCTAAGAATGTCATTCAGCATGATGACGCAGGCCCAAGGGAAGGCACGGCGAGTGTCGGCGAGCCTGAGATGATCGAGCTGCCGTCGTCGAGTCATTTTTTTTATTTTATTTTAATGAATTTATATCCCGGAGCAGTATGTAATACAAAGCTGGTGTAATCTACTGCACTACTACCCAATCTGTACGTAACACTCCCACAGCTCAGACAAACCCGCAATACCGGCACTCCACCACCCAAGGGACCCCAACCTTGGCGAAACTTACTTACTCCATTCGGATAGCCCGCAGCGACTGTCGATTTGCACTGTGATTGGGATAGCATGAAGGGGGGGCACTCCCAAGGACCAGCTGTGATGGAAGGAGACGGGGGAGACAGAAGAGGATTGGTGAAGATAGACACAATAAAATAAAAGATAGTGTGAGGGCCGCTTCATCTGGACCCAACGAAGGGTGGCAGTTCCACAGCGCCAAGGATAGTGGTGTGGGGACCCTCCCAGAGGAGCCCAAGTAGGGCCTATGGCCAATTGTGTTCAGGTGTATGCAGCAGAATGAATGACAACTGTGCAGCAAAGGGGTAGCATGAGGGGACGATGCCCCAAAGGAGAGATGGCCTCTTTGATAAGAGGCAGAGAAGGGTAGCATGGGGGGCAAAGAAGCCCTGGTGATAAGGGAAAGAGGGGCACAAGGCTGCCTCAGGGGGATAGCGTGGAGGGAAAAAGAAGGCCGTGTGCAAGACGGCGATCAAGAACCCAGGGGGGAGGCGAGGGTGACGGCACACCAGGAAAAAGGGGGGACGGAAATGAGGAGGGGGTGGGAATGGATAGGGGGAATCAGTCCACAAGACCGGTTGAGACTCCACTCCAGAGACAATATGGCCAAGTTCATCCACTTCATCTGGAAGGGTGCTGTGGGACAGATAGAGACAACAGGGACCGGGAGATGCTGGGACATCACCCCATAGTCAATCCCAGTCAACCTGAACGTTTGCACTGCCCCGGGCCCAACCACGGCATCCAGTTACTGAAAGTCAGAGGAGTGAGGCCCCTAGGGCCTGTAGAACAGAAATGCCCCACCCCAAACCCTGGTGCGAGGGATGTCGATCTCATCCAGAAGGGGGAAGATGGGTCGGCCGCCGAAGCATCCCAGAGAGGGGTAGCACATATGCTGGTAGCATAAGGGAGGGGGTGATGGTCCTGCCCATGAAAGGGGAAAGCGATGGTAAGGGCGGAGAGGGGGATGATGGCCCTCAGGAGAGCGGGGGAATCGAGACGAGTGGCAACTACTGGCTGTCCAACCCAGTAGCTGGAGTGCAAGGATCCATCCTAAGAAAGAGAAGGGGAGGGGAATGGGGAGGGAATCAATGTGAGGGGGGGAAAGGAGGTGAAGGGGGGTGGTGGGACAGAATCACTCATTCCCGTCCTCATCCTCTAGACACCACACCATACCCTGCTGGGCCCAACATGGTTGAAGGGGTCATTTGGCTCCAAGCCATTGCCCTTCTGTTCAGCCAGGTAACCTCAGGCCTAAGTGCCATTTTCCAAGGGAGAGGGGAGAGGGGAGGGGACCACCACACAAAGGAGATGGTGGTGGTATGAGGTCAAGAAGGGATGGCCGTCATCAAGTCAGTCGTCATCGAAATCTGCAGGCTTGTGTATACTAACATTCGCTCAGTTCAAAGTCTACCTGACATTACTCCTGTTCCCACAAGCACATCTTCCCCAATTCTTACTGAGACTATGACCCCATGAACACCCACTTCATCGTAACCTGTTATATGACTTGATCCACGGCACATTGGCTGATTTATTTATTTGTATACTTTGACACTTGGACTCCTTCACATATATCTGCTCTTTTGGAACCTCCTCATAACAATATGTGAATGGCTGGCGATATTCCGTCAAGGGGGTTCGTGCATTCATGATCCCGTTTGCCCGTACACCATTTCATTATCTGTCGACTAAAGTAACCAGCCATGGGATAGCCATGGCTTACATAATTGATACTCCAACTGACGCTTAGAGTCTTAGATCATTGATACTCCAGCCGACGTCGGCCGACGCTTGAGATTCTTCATGTTTCATACTCCAGCCGACGTCGGCTGAAAAAGCGGGCAGTCCGCCAGCCTTATTTGATGGGAAACAATGATATAAGAGTGTGGGTGATATGGAGGGTGGACAGGCAGGCCACCCGACGCCCATATATGACTGGACATGATACTTCAGCTGATGTTGGCTGAAAAGGCGGGCTGTGCACCATTGTTATTTGACTGAAAACATTGATTTAAGAGTTTGGGTGTAATACCAAGTATGCAGGATGTACAGGTGGGCCACCCGACATCCATATGTGACTGGAACCAATCATATTAAAGTACAGGTGCCATGTTAAGTATTTGGGAGTTATGAGCAGTACATCAAACCACATAATGAGACTGCATAGATTGTGGACATACACAAGACATGTTATGATAAATGGGATGTGATAAACATGTGATGGTATGAAATAAATACCACATGAATACATCTCCATACATTTCTGGACCCTAGTGACTGAGATGGTATGCTTACGCATCAAGTCATGGCTTTGCCTTGTCCACCTTCCATGCAATGATAGCTATATGCAGATTTCAATCCATTGCACGTATGTACACATTGAGATAGAGCATGATCATCTACCTGGAAATGGATGTGAATGGTCCACCTTCATTACATGAGGGTTATGACTACATGTCCATACATTGTCTGTACAAAACAAATGAGACAGTTTGCTTCTGTATCAAGCCATGGCTTCACCTGTTCTGCCATCCTTGAAATGATAACTATATGTAGATCTCAATCTGTTCCACATATGTACACATTGAGATAGAGTATGATCATCTACCAAGACATGGGGTTGAATGGTCCACCCTAATTGCAATGAGGACATAACGACTAAGACAGTATGCTTATCCATGATTGCAAAAATGGTGCCCCAGGTGAAGCCATGCCTTGGTACATGAGTACATGCTATCATTCAGTATGTCAGTGCAATGGATTCAGATGTATCCATATCTATGATGGCAAGTATGGTGCCCCAGGCAAAGTCATGGCTCAGTACATGAGTACATCCTGTCAATCTCTATGTCAGTACAATGGATTCGGATGTATCCATATCTATGATTGCAAGTATGGTGCCTCAGGCGAAGCCATGTCTTAGGGTACATAAGTACATGCCATCATTCTGTAAGTCAATGCAATGGCTTCAGATGTATCCATATCTATGATTGCAAGAATGATGTGCAAGGCAAAGTCATGTCTTGGTACATGAGTACATAGTATCAATCTGTATGTCAGTACAATGGATTCAGATGTATCCATATCTATGATTGTAAGAATGGCGCCTCAGGCGGAGCCATGTCTGGGTACATGAGTACATGCCATGATTCTGTAAGTCAATGCAATGGCTTCAGATGTATCCATATCCATGATTGCAGAGTGGCACACCAGGTGAAGCCATGCCTTGGTACATGAGTACATGCTCATTCAGTATGTGAGTGCAATGGATACAATTGTATCCATATCTAAGATTACAAGTATTGCACCCCAGGTGAAGTCATGTCTCAGTACATGAGTACATCCTGTCAATCTCTATGTCAGTACAATGGATTCATATGTGTCCATATCTATGATTGTAAGAATGGCACCCCAGGCAAAACCATGTCTCATACATGAATACATCCTGTGAATCTGTAAGTCAGTTCAATGAATTCATATGTATCCATATCTATGATTGTAAGAATGGTGCCCCAGGCGAGGCCATGCCTTGGTACATGATTACATGCTATCATTCAGTATGTCAGTGCAATAGATTCAGATGTATTCACATCTATGATTGCAAGTATGGTGCCCCAGGCGAAGCTATGTCTTGATACATGAGTACATGCCATCATTTTATCAGTCAATGCATTGGCTTCAGATGTATCCATATCTATGATTGCAAGAATGGTGCCCAATACAAAGCCATGTCTTGGTACATGAGTAAATGCTATCAATCTGTATGTCAGTGCAATGGATTCAGATGTATCCACAGCTATGTTTGCAAGTATGGCACCCCAGGTGAAGCCATGTCTCAGTACATGAGTACATGCTGTCAATCTATATGTCAGTACAATGGATTCAGATGTACCCATATCTATGGTTGCAAGTATGGTGCCTCAAGCAAAGCCATGTCTCAGTACATAAGTACATGCCATCATTCTGTAAGTCAATGCAATGGCTTCAGATGTATCCATATCCATGATTGCAAGAAATGGACCTCAGGTGAAGCTATGTCTCGGTACATGAGTACATGCTATGATTCTGTAAGTCAATGCAATGGCTTCAGATGTATCCATATCTATGATAGCAAGAATGGTGCCCCAGGTGAAGCCATGCCCTGGTACATGAGTAAATCCTAACATTCAGTATGTCAGTGCAATGGATACAGATGTATCCATATCTATGATTACAAGTATGGCGCCTCAGGTGAAACCATGTCTGAGTACATATCATACTATTCAAGTCAGTGCAATTGATCCAGATATATCCATATCCATGATCTCAAGAATGGTGCCTCAGGTAAAGCCATGTCTTGGTAAATGAGTATCTGCTATCACTCTGCATGTCACTGCAATGGATACAGATGCATTGTGATGAGTGCTCACTGTTTAATCGCAACAGTGAAGCCAAGGATCACAAGGAGCAGGTTGGCTGATGTCGAACCAAACGAGGAGTAAAACAGGGACAAGGAACAATGAGCTACGAGTATCAGGACAAGGATGCGGAACAACCCAATGTTGGGAAGCTGTGCTTATAACAAGGAAGATACAAGTAGGGATGTCGCAAGTGGACAGTCTGAGGGACTGTCTGTTACATTGCTCCAGCTTATATACCTGAATACATGGTCTGTGCGTACTTTAGGGGAGGCCCAACTCCGCTCCACGGGTGGGCCCATGGAATACTCTAGAAGCGTTCTAAAGATAGCATGGAATGTGCTGGAAGGTTTCTAAGTATATCGTCCAATGGCATTAATCCCTGACAAGCTCCGCTCGTCAGGTGATTGATCAACAATCTTCGTTTACCGATCAACGGACTTTGTTTATCAATCAACAATCTTTTGTTGATTGATCAACAAACAAGTCATGTGAGGTCATCTGACCTTTTGCTTGGTAAGTCCCGGTTCCGGACCGGGTCTTTCTTGAATAGGAAGGAAAGGATTATCCAATCCTTTCACGCGCGTCGTCTTGGCTAGTTCCACTAGTCCAATACTTTGTATTCCTGGGTTTGTGCGCGCGTTCCCTTGCGCATTCCTGAGTATTCCGGATAAGTCACGGACCGAGGCATAGGTTCGTGACATGCATCCATATCTATGATTGCAAGAATTGTGCATCAGGCAAAGCCGTATCTTAGTATATGAGTACATCCTAGAATGCCTCTACTTTGATATGATCATATCAAGTCATATATGGACATCGTGTGGCCCGCCTTTACATCCCCCATACTTATTATATCACCCAAACTCTTCAATCTATGTTTTCAATGAAATAATCATGGCGGGTGGCCCGTTTCTTCAGCCTACATCAGCTGGACTATCATTTCACATCATATATGGGTGTTGTTTGGCCTGCCTGTACATCCTGCATATCACCCACACTGTTATATCATTGTTTCTCATCAAATACAGCTGGGGGACTGCCCACTTTCACAGGTGACTTTGGCTGGAGTATCAATGATTTAAGACTCTAAGTGTCAGATGGAGTATGAAATAGATAAGCCACTGCTTTCCATCATGTGTTGGACTGTCTTACAGAAGGATAACATATGCTAATGTACCAAGTCATGGTGTCAGGTGGGGCATCCTTTTTGCAATGAGACATATGGATACATCTGAATGTATGGGATTGACATACAGAATGAGAATTAGTAAATTTATGAAGCAAGATGTTGTCCTGAACAGACCACCCATTTTTTGATGATAGATATGAATATATCTGAATCTTAGACTGAGATACACACACCTTGGCATATAAGCACATGCTATCAGTCCATAAGGCAATGCAATGGATTCAGTGGAGTACATAGCTATCATTGTGAGATGGGCAGTGCACACAGAACTATGTATTAGTGGATGAGCATACTATGTCTCATTCTGTATGTCAGTCCAATTGATTCAGATGTATGTATGTCTATCATGGTAAAAGGGGTGCCCCACCCACCACGATGTCTTGGCAAGTAAGCACATTCTGTCATCCTGTTGGTCAGTAAAGTGCATTGAGATGTATGCATATCCATCATTGCAGGATGGGTGCTTCACTTGAGACAATGTCTTAGAGCATGATCTTACCATTCTGTATGTCAGTCACATTGATTCAGATATATCTATATCTTTGATTGCAATGAGGGCGGTCCACCCTCCACCATGTTAAGGTAAATAAGCATATGCCATCATCCTGCATGTCAGTAACGTGCATTGAGATGTATGCATATCCATCATTGCAGGAAGGGTGGTTCACTCAAGACTATGTCTTAATGCATGAACTTACCATTATGTATGTCAGTCAAATTGATTCAGATGTAACTATCTATGATTGCAAAGAGGGCAGCCCACCCGCCACCTTGTTAAGGTAAATATGCATATGCTATCATTCTGAATGTCAGTCAAGTGCTTTGAGATGATCCATGACCATCATTGTAGGTAGGGTGCTCCACTCGAGACTATGTCTTTGTGCTTAAACTTAGAATGTCTCATTCTGTATGTCAGTCAAATTGATTCAGATGTATATATATCATTTCTTGGCAAGTAAGTACATGCTCTCATCCTGTATGTCAGTGAAGTGCATTAAGTTCAATCCATATCCATCATTGCAGTAAGGATGCTTCACTTGAGATTATGTCTTAGGTGTGAGCTTACCATTCTGTATGTCAGTCACATTGATTCAGATGTATCTATATCTATGATTTAAAAGAGGGTGGCTCACCCGCCACCTTGTTAAGATAAATATGCATATGTTATCATTCTGCATGCCAGTCAAGTGCTTTGAGATGTAACTATATCTATGATTCTAAAAAGGGCACCCCAACCGCCACCATGTATAGTCTAGGAAGTACATGCTCTCATCGTGTTTGTCAGTCAAGTGCATTGAGATGTGGGCATATCCATCATTGCAGGATGGGTGCATCACTCAAGACTATGTCTTACTGCATGAGTTTACCATTCTGTGTGTCAGTCACATTGATTCAGATGTATCTATATCTATGATTCCAAAAAAGGCGGCCCACCTGCCACCATATCTTAGCAAGTAAGTACATGCTCTCATCCTGTAGGCCAGTCAGGTGCATTAGGATGAATCCATATCCATCATTGCAGGAAGGATGCTTGACTCAAGAGTATGTCTTAGTGTATGAGCTTCCCATTCTGTATGTCAGTCACATTGATTCAGCTGTATCTATATCTATCATTTCAAAGAGGGCGGCCTACCCGCCACCATGATAAGATGAATAAGCATAAGCCATCATTCTGTAGGTCAGCCAAGTGCTTTGAGATGTATCCATATCCATCATTGCAGGAATGGTGCTTCACTCAAGACTATGTCTTAGTGAATGAGCTTACCATTCTGTATGTCAGTCACATTGATTCAGATGTATCTATATCTATGATTTAAAAGAGGGCGGCCCACCCGCCACCTTGTTAAGGTAAATATGCATATGCTATCATTCTGTATGCCAGTCAAGTGCTTTGAGATGTAACTATATCTATGATTCTAAAAAGGGCAGCCCACCCGCCACCATGTGTAGCCAAGGAAGTACATGCTCTCATTGTGTTTGTCAGTCAAGTGCATTGAGATGTAGGCATATCCATCATTGCAGGATGGGTGCATCACTGAAGACTATGTCTTACTGCATGAGGTTACCATTCTGTGTGTCAGTCACATTGATTCAGATGTATCTATATCTATGATTCCAAAAAGGCGGCCCACCCGCCACCATGTCTTGGCAAGTAAGTATGTGCTCTCATCCTGTAGGCTAGTCAGGTGCATTAAGATGAATCCATATCCATCATTGCAGGAAGGATGCTTGACTCGAGAGTATGTCTTAGTGCATGAGGTTACCATTCTGTATGTCAGTCACATTGATTCAGATGTATCTATATCTATGATTTCAAAGAGGGCGGCCCACCCGCCACCATGGTAAGGTGAATAAGCATAAGCTATCATTCTGTATGCCAGTCAAGTGCTTTGAGATGTATCCATATCCATCATTGCAGGAAAGGTGCCTCACTTGAGACTATGCCTTAGTGTATGAGCTTACCATTCTGTATGTCAGTCACCTTGATTTAGATGTATCTATATCTATGATTGCAAAGAGGGCGGCCCACCCGCCACCATGTCTTGGCAAGTAAGTACATGCTCTCATCCTGTGGGCCAGTCAGGTGCATTAAGATGAATCCATATCCATCATTGCTGGAAGGATGCTTGACTGGAGCGTATGTCTTAGTTGTATGAGCTTACCATTCTGTATGTCAGTCACATTGATTCAGATGTATCTATATCTATGATTTCAAAGAGGGCAGCCCACCCGCCACCATGGTAAGGTAGATAAGCATAAGCTATCATTCTGTATGTCAGTCAATTGCTTTGAGATGTATCCATATCCATCATTGCAGGAAAGGTGCTTCACTTGAGACTATGCCTGAGTGCATGAGCTTACCATTCTGTATGTCAGTCACATTGATTCAGATGTATCTATATCTATGATTGCAAAGAGGGCGGCCCACCCGCCACCATGTCTTGGCAAGTAAGTACATGCTCTCATCCTGTAGGCCAGTCAGGTGCATTAAGATGAATCCATATCCATCATTGCTGGAAGGATGCTTGACTGGAGCGTATGCCTTAGTTGTATGAGCTTACCATTCTGTATGTCAGTCACATTGATTCAGATGTATCTATATCTATGATTTCAAAGAGGGCGGCCCACCCGCCACCATGGTAAGGTAGATAAGCATAAGCTATCATTCTGTATGTCAGTCAATTGCTTTGAGATGTATCCATATCCATCATTGCAGAAAGGATGCTTGACTGGAACGTATGTCTTAGTTGTATGAGCTTACCATTCTGTATGTCAGTCACATTGATTCAGATGTATCTATATCTATGATTGCAAAGAGGGCGGCCCACCCGCCACCATGGTAAGGTAGATAAGCATAAGCTATCATTCTGTATGTCAGTCAATTGCTTTGAGATGTATCCATATCCATCATTGCAGGAAAGGTGCTTCACTTGAGACTATGCCTTAGTGCATGAGCTTACCATTCTGTATGTCAGTCACCTTGATTTAGATGTATCTATATCTATGATTGCAAAGAGGGCGGCCCACCCGCCACCATATCTTGGCAAGCAAGTACATGCTCTCATCCTGTAGGCCAGTCAGGTGCATTAAGATGAATCCATATCCTTCATTGCAGGAAGGATGCTTGACTCAAGAGTATGTCTTAGTGTATGAGCTTACCATTCTGTATGTCAGTCACCTTGATTCAGATGTATCTATATCTATGATTGCAAAGAGGGCGGCCCACCCACCACCATGTTAAGGTAGATAAGCATAAGCTATCATTCTGTATGTCAGTCAAGTGCTTTGAGATGAATGTATATCCATCATTGCAGGAAGGGTGCCTCACTCAAGACTATGTCTTAGTGCAAGATCTTAGCATTCTGTATATCAGTCACCTTGATTCAGATGTATCTATATCTATGATTGCAATGAGGGTGGCCCACCCGCCACTATGTTAAGGTAGATAAGCATAAGCTATCATTCTATGTCAGTAAAGTGCTTTGAGATGTATGCATATCTATCATTTCAGGAAGGGTGCTTCACTCAAGACTATGTTTTAGTGCATGAGCTTACCATTTTGTATGTCAGTCACCTTGATTCAGATGCATCTATATCTATGATTGCAAAGTGGGTGGCCCACCCGCCACCATGGTAAGGTAAATAAACATATGCTATCATTCCATATGACAGCCAAGTGCTTTGAGATGTATCCATATCCATCATTGCAGGAAGTGCGCTCCACTCAAGACTATGACTTGGTGCATAAGCTTACTATTTCTCATTCTGTATATCAGTCAAATTGATTCAGATGTATCTATATCTTTGATGAGCTTACCATGTCTCATTCTGTATCTCAGTCACATTGATTCTGATGTATCTATATCTATGATTCCAAAAGGGACGGCCCACCCGCCACCATGTCTTGGCAAGTAAGTACATGCTCTCATCCTTTATGTCGGTCAAGTGCATTGAGATGTGTGCATATCCATCATTGCAGGAGGGGTGCTCCCCTCAAGACTATGTCTCAGTGCATGAGTTTACCATCCTGTATGTCAGTCACATTGATTTAGATGATGGCAGCCCACCCACCACCATGTCTTGGGAAGTAAGTACATGCTCTCATCCTGTATGTCCATCAAATGCTTTGGGATGTATCCATATCCATCATTGCAGGAAGGGTCCTCCACTCAAGACTATATCTTAGTGCATGAGCTTACCATGTGTCATTCTGTATGTCAGTCAAATTGATTCAGATTCATCTATGTCCATGATTGCAAACAAGGCAACCCACCCGACACCATGCTCTGTTAAATAAGTACCTGCTATTATGCTGTATGTCAGTCAAGAGCATTCAGATGTATGCATATCCATCATTGCTGGATGGGTGCCTCACTCAAAACTATGTTGTGGTGTATAAGGTCACCATGTCTCACTCTGTTTGTCAGTCAAATTCATTCACATATATCCATATCCATCATTACAAAAAGGGCGCCCCACCTGACACCATTTCTTGACAAATAAGCACATTATATCATTCTGTATGTGAGTCAGGTGCATTGACATGCAACCATATCCATCATTGCAGGAATCGGGCTCCAGTTGAAATCATGTCTTTGTCCATATCCTTACTATATCTTATTCTGTATGTCAATCCCATTAGTACAAATGCATCCATATCAATCATTGCAATTAGGGTTCCCAACCTGAATCCATGTCTTTGTCAATCAGCGCATTCTGTCATTCTGTTTGGCAGTCAAATGGATTCAGATTTGTCCGTATCCTTCTTCACAGGGAGTCTGGACCTTTTTAAACTATATCTTGGTACATAAACATAGTTTCTTTCATTCTGTTTGTCATTCTACTTGATTCAGAGTTATTCCTATCTACTCTTGCATGAGGCATAGCTCAATGACCTCTCAAACACTTACTACAATTCCTGTACTTTTATCTGATCATATCCAATCATATCTGTGCATCGGGTGGCCCATCTGTACATCCTGGACACTCAGTATATCATCCAAACTCTTCAATCAATGTTTCTCCTGATATAACAATGGCGGGTGGCCCGCCATTTCAGCTGCCATCAGGTGGAGTATTATTTTCAGTTGTTTATTGGTGTCGGGTGGCCCGCCTGTACATCCTACATATCACCCACACTCTTAATCATTGTTTTCCATCATATCAGGCTGGCAGACCACCCGCTTTTTCAGCTGACGTTGGCTGGAGTATGAAACATGAAGAATCTCATGCGTCGGCTGACATCAGCTGGAGTATCAATGATTTAAGACTCTAAGCGTTGGATGGAGTATCAAATACATGAGCCACTGCTATCCATCATGTGAAGTAACATGTGAATAGTAATGACATTGTATTTACAGTGAAGCTTGTAGTTTGCCCCTTATCCAAAGCACTGTCCAATTTCCCACAGTTTCCGTGAAAGGCCACGCATGTGAGTGATGAACATCCTTTCCCAAAGTGCGGTGCCTGAAGTATAGCATGTTTCTATTGGCAGCTGCCTCTTCCTTTTGCCAATGAATTCCGTGGTTGGCAGTTAGGCCGGTGACCGTTCACTCTTATGAGGTGCCCCTTGGGACGTAGACTTGTGACCAGCCATTCGAATGAGAGGATTTTGAGGGGCGTCACGTAGCGACTGCTCATAGAGCGAATGGTTACTGGTCTACTTGGGATGCTTGATAAATCGAGGATTCCTCCAGTCACTTCATGACACCCCTCAAAAATCCTCATTTCAAATGGCTGGTAAAGCCGCTGGTTACGAGTCTAGTTGGCAGTATGCTTCCTCTGCATATAAAATACACACCACCTCCTGGCACCACAACGGCCAGGGCCACACCCTTTTCTGGGCTCACACAAATGACCGGATCTGAGGACAGCACGAGTAAATATTTTGTGATATCAATCCTCAATGTTGCAGCCAAATGGAGGTAGATACGTGTGAAGTAGAACAGCCTGAGCCATAGCCTGTTTAGGGACCAAGTTTGGGACACTACTTTTTTGAAAGCCAATAAAAAACTTTGCTCAGTCACCTACCAAACAAAATGCCAGAGCCAAGCAATGTTTCAGTCGCCAAAGGTGACACCTAGTACTTAAGTACAGTAAATTAGACATACAGACCCTTTTTTTCAGTGGTGAGCCCTTTGGCACCCCCCCACCAGCTTGACGGGCTGACACAGGAGGCAATTTCTTTTTTCCTGTAAGCCTGCCAGTGGTAAGCTGTCACAGTCCAGGTGACACCTCAGGTGAGGGCGCTGACCCCCCTTGGTACAGTAACGATTCAATACAACGTTGGAATACATCGGCGCCCAGTTGCCACCATTTCCCCGCTGCATGATCATCCTGGAAGTCAGGCTAACATTGGACACTTGAAGGTCATCACCTCATCCTCGTCTCACTGTCGTTCCTCCCTGTTCTCTTGCCTTGGCTATTCGCTCTTTTCCACCATTCCTTGCCTTCCTCATGGTGGAACTCGCTCTGCCTTTGGACTCACTTAGGAGATGGCAAATCGGATGTTAGCAACAGGTATCGACCAAACCTAAATCTCAAGGGTCCTTACAGATGCAGAGGGCCAAGAACATGGTCCTGATCGCGGGACAAATAATACAGTTCGGGAAACAGCCAACCACGCAACTAAGTGAGAGAAGATTTAGTACTGATGGATGAGTGCCAGTGTGGCGCCACAGGGCCTGCAGTAAGTTAGTCAGTGGTGCCAGTGGCCAATATTGATGGGTTCCAGTGACTTGAATGTGGAACGAAACCTTGAACTGCGTCACAGTGTCTCTACGGTGATCGCACCCTGGGACTGGCAGTATTCAAAGCCTCAAATGGAAAGGATGCGAAAGGCCCATCCATCTGCAAAAACCTAGATGCGGAAATTTACGACATTTACTTTATTTTAGCAAAATATTGCTAAAATCCTTAAGATTAGTAAATTTATCTGAATTTACTAATCTAAATGTTGGAAGGTAAAATTGGTTAATATAACCAAATAATGTATTATTTTCCTAAATATTCTGTACATTTGGCAAAATTCATTCCAGGCTGACCATATTTTTTCCTTAGAGCCCATCCGGCACACAGTTTTTCGGACATGGTCTCAGCCAAAATATTCGAATTATCTTTTATTTTCCAAGCCTGACAACTTGACCGTCCGGCGCACTTTGCCACAATCTGAGCCGACAATATTTTTTCTGGTTGCCCAGCCAAAATAAAAACGACTCTAGAGTCTTTTTTTTTTTTGAAATCTCTATTGATTTTGCTGCTCACGTGTGACTGTGACCCCTCATTTACAAGGGCTATTATGTGATCAAAGTTGGATATCAGATTGAAGTCGTGTGTGCATACTATAGCTCCACTCTACTTAGATCCCACATATGAGTTGATGCTACATGTCTAGGGTTGCCATGGTCCGGTTCAGGGTTTGGGAGATTCTCAAATTTGGGCCAGGTCCAGTTCACAGTTTGCCTTGTGCTGAGATTGAGGTTAACCCAGTCCAGACTGAACCGAACCCCAGACCTAGTATTTAGAGGAGATTGCACATGGGAAGAATATTTTGCCCAATAATATATGCAGCTGCTCGCTGCTCATATCGTCACCTCCTGAGAGTACAACAGGCAATGTATTAGTTACTGTACAGTGCTACACAATCGCCTTCCTCCCCTCTTCCTCCATCCTTCCACCTTTCGTTGTTTGCGTGAAAGGTGTAGCATGTTCACCACACACTCATTTGCATGGCATGACATGTCCAAGGTCTTGTATGCAAGGTGAGAAGGTGGACATTGAAGACACTGCTGGGCCAGCAAAGCTAGGCACCAGAGTACTAGGTGCTGCCTGCGTGAAGGGTGTAGCGCATTCACCATGCACGAGGTACTTGCAATTGAGATGGAGCCAAAAAGGGATGTGTTTCAGAATCTGTGGCAACTGAATGGTATTACGACTCACTTGTGTGACCCTCTACCATGTCAACATTGATGCCAAGATTCTTGCGGCATAGCAAATCAGCTTTTATTGGCATTGGCTGAATGGCCTGGGAATGGGATGTCAGATGCGGGTTGGTGCATATGGCAGCATGCTTGCCAGTTGGAGTGTATTGGGTCGTGCTTGTTGGTTGGCGTGTATAGGGCCAGGCTTGGACAGGTTTGTTCTCATGGGTTAACCTGTAAATGGTGTGAGTGACATGAACTACATTTGGATCATTCATAGTTGGTGTACCGGTGAGCCTGAAGGGCGCATGCCACAGCAGGACTTGGACTTGCTTGTGAAAGGGGACTATGATGGAGCATGTGGAAATGAGTATGGAATAGAGAGTGTTAATTACCTGGGGACTCAGCGGGGAGGTTTGCCCCCGGGGCGGAGTTCAAAGTCCATGCGAGTTCAACTGGCATAAGACTGCACAAATGCATACCAAGCCTGCATGGATACTTTGAAACCCTTCGGAGATGCTTGTACCCCCAATGGCAGACTTAAGGACACAAGTGAACTTGAATGGGCCAACAACCCAGATGATGACTGTGATTTAATGAATCGTAAGTCCACGGTTAATCAAAGAAGTTCCTGGGTTCTCACCTTGATTAGGCAGGAGTTCCCCACCTTGATGGTCTAATACCCAAACAAGTTTGACGGAATTTGGTGTTGTTACGCAAGGTGTGAACCCTGCCCATGAGGCTGGTGTTTGTCGCATTGGTGCTTCCACCAATAATGTCAGCGCACGCCCCATACGCTCTTGCAAACCTCCGGCAAAATTCAGAGATGCACCTACTGGTGGTGGTGAGAAGTCCTCAAAGGTCAAGAGAAAGGTAGATGGCGAAGGAAAAGCAATAGCACGGCCCAAAAAGAAGCTCAGGATGAGGCTTGAAGACGAGGAACTTGACAGCACTGATACTGACCAAGTCAGCCTTGATGATCGACCCAAACGACTGAACACCCATGTATTTTCACAAGCATCTGAGGATGCTCAAGACACTCATGCAAATACAGAAGTCTCAAGTCACTTAGACGATTCAGGGAACGTGTCGACAACTGAGAAGACTAGGACAAACGACGCAAGGGGGGGCATGGCAGATGAAGAAGAGTGGGGGTATTTGCAATTGGATGTGATGGCTACCAAAGATGCACAGGTAAGAATATGCATTACTCATAGATTTCTTCGACTCACCATTGAACACAAAAAGACTCTCAAAAAACCAGTGATGCGCTCAAGCACAGGGGTAAGTATGCAAGTTGCTGATCTGATAAGTATCTTTCAGGATGGCAAACATCTGGACAGTGGTGTGGATGCACACTTCTGTTGGTTGTGCAAGAAGTGGCTTCTTGGAAATGTTTCAACTTGTCACACACATATCATTAGGTAGCTACCCCCAATTCAAAGACCGGTAATCAGTAACTAATCACAGGTATTAGGCATTGGGGAACTCATGAAGGGTGGTACTTGGCAGGATGCCAAAGGGAATGAGTCGAGCCAAATGAGCACGTCATGAGTACTGTCATGAAAGCAGGTGAGGGGGCCAAAACACAAAAGCAAGAGTCGCTGAAAAAGTGAACTGTCGACAAGGTACCCCTATGGTCAAAAGCAGGTTTAATGGAGCACATCATCGAGTTGGTGGTGGTGGATGACCAGGTGAGACATGCATGGTTCATTTATGTAACAAGGCAGGTGTTTGACTCATGTGTGACTTTGACATGTAGGCCATTTCACTGGTTGATCTCGCTGCTTTCTGTTGCTTGCTCCTATTTCAACGCCCCACCCTCATGGATCGTGATATCCCTCACCGCTCAAGTGTTGTGAAGGCCATCCATGATAAGGCTCACAAAGTTAGGGAGACCATCAAGGAACTCTTTGCTGTGAGTTATCGTTACTTATCACCTAGCCTTAAACTCACACACCTGCGCTAGAGTGTCCCTGGTGAGGTTTCCGTGATGCTGGATGGCTGGTCCTCATTAGCCCGTGACCCCTACCTTGGAGTCACTGTCCACTGGGTGCATAGCGCTCTGGAAACCCCCATGGAATGGTCTCTTTGCACATTAGTGCTCGCTTTCTGGGAAGTCAAGGGTAACCATAGTGGAGACAACTTAGCAAAGATCATTATGGAGATATTTGACAAGGCAGGGCTTTCATCTAAGGTATGTATTGGGTCGCAAAAAACATTTGTTCATACTAAAATGGTGGTACTAGATTGGCTGGATTACTTCGGACAATGTTACTTCTAATGATAGGATGATGTCACGACTGGAAGACGACTTGGACTCGCTTGATCACGATTGAAAGGCTCCTGATCATCGCGTGAGGTATGTGTTCACGATAACTATCATTTTGGACACTAACTCATGCTTTGGATGCTACATATAGGTGCCTTGCTCATATCGTTCACCTTGCGGCAAAACACATTGTTCAAGCCTTCTCTGAAGATGTCCCCATCATGGAGTCAGATTTTCTTACAGACACACTGGCAAATCTTGACGAAGATGAGGAGACTTCATATGTGTCTGGTGACACTCTTGGGAAATTGTGGGTACTTCTGTGTGCATGGGCAAGAACAATGGGATGGATGACGTGTTCATCAAGTGGCAGCATATCGAAATGTTCTACCTCAGCAATCAGGAGTTTGAGCACAATGGGGAGGACTTCTGTTCATCGAGCAGCAGCATATCAAAACATTCCACCTCATCAATCGGGAGTTCTAGCACAACAGGGAGGACTCATGTTCATCGAGCAGCAGCGTATCGAAACGTTCATTTACACCCAAGCTTAATTGATTCATTTTCAGGTTTGACTTTTGCTGCAAGCATCTGCATTTTTCTTCAAGTGCTGTGCTGAGGAAGGTTTGCCACAGTTGGAACTTGTCAAATACATCTGGACACACTGGTCCTTGATGCACAATCTTCTCGAGCATGTGTTCTTGTTAAAGGTGGTAAGGTCTCAATTTTGTTTACCTCTTCATTTCTCATGGGTGTCCAGGCATTACGAAGTTTGTGCAGCTTGCGGACGATAGCCCACAAGTCCCCAAGCTATCGAAGAAGTTCTATGCTGATTATAGGCACACAGCTTCTGAATGGACCAACTTAGGCTTGCTCCATCAAATACTAAAGGTATTCACATATCATGATCACTCTGTTGGTTTCTTACTTGTTGATGCAGCATCCCGCTCTGGCCCAACAAGCTTTCTCTTCTGAGCGCATTCCCACCGTTTCCCATGTTTTCCCGACAATCGAGTTCCTGCTCACATCCCTAGAAGCTGCGGAGAAGAATACCATGTTCACACTGATTCGAAATGCCATTACAGCTGGCATCTTAATCTGATGAAGTGGTACCGAAAACTTGATATCTGTCATGTGTATGCAGTGAGCATTGGTACGTCAAGCCTGACACTTAGCGTGCTGCAATTGACTGATCCATTTGACAGTCATCGATCCATCCTTCAAGCTAGTATACATCAAGAAGAACTGGGGTCCTGAGTTTGTCCTATGTACCAAGACGATCCTTACAACAATTGTGAGTGCAATATCTTCAACTCACAGTCTTGCAGATTAGATTCTGATCAATTAATCTAGTTTGACAAATACAATCAATCTGCTGATGAGATCAGCGATATCACCCCATCATCGTCTTTGTGGCCAGGTTGGTCTTATGTTACACCCCATTCAACTTGCACATACTCTGACTCCAATCCAGCAAACCCTAATGCTATGGGCTATGGCTTAAACTGGATGCAGCTGTCACTTGAAGATGACAGCAAAGATGAAAGTCCACTCGACCCCCGCAAAGAGCTCACAGACTATCTAGAGTCAAAGCGTGATGTCCGGGAAGGAAGGCCTTGTGGAATGGTGGGGGGTAAGCCTGGTCCCATATCGTCATATTGTCCTACCAACAGATTGTTACCCCATTTTAGCATAATTCCCTTCGCTACCCCATCCTCTCCCACATTGCATGAGACTATCTTGCCATTCAAGGGTCTTCGGTTGCCTTGGAGCGCGCGTTCTCAAGTGGTCAACTCACAGGAACATACTTACGCAATCGCCTCAAGACAGATACATTCGAGGCACTGCAGATTCTCAAGAGCGCATATCGCAACAGAGTCATCAATACTAGTGACGACACGGCAGGTCATGTGGCAGAGGAGTGGGACCACGGGGTGTGATGAGTGTCTCACTGTTTATATGCAACAGAGAGACCAAGGATCACAAGGAGCAGATTGGCTGACATCGAACCAACAAGGGAGTAGAACAAAGAGAGAAGACAATGGACCACAAGTAACAAGGCAAGGATGTGGAACAACCCAATAGTGGGAAGCTGCACAGTGGACAGGAAGGTACAAGTGGTGTTACGCTCAGACCCTGCTCAACCTGACAAAGTTCGCAAGCAACGCAAGTGCCTTCACGAGCATTGGAAGAATTGCCACAATTACCCAGAGGCGCATACCTGGGGGGCACATGATCAAGAGGACATCGAAGAAGAAGAGGCCGTATGTGCACTCGTAGCGGCAGAAGACGACAACTACCTAGCCTATGAAGAGGCGTGCAGAGTCCGCCGGCTCGTGAGTAGTATGATCTCTCGCGGCACATCCCCAGATGCTGGCAGGAAGGTCATTACAGGACAGATGAGGGTCATGTGACACAGTCATGTGACAGTCCCAGGTCATGGAGCTGACCTAATCGATAAGTCACGGGACTCGCGGTGTAGAAGGATTGTCCCAGGTCACAGTACGTATCTGACCTAACCCATAACTCAGGGGACGTTGGAAGAAGCCATGGAACTTGGCAGAAGACAGTTGTGTCCTGAAGATGACCAATGATGACAGATTGCGATTGCATGGTGTAAGACCAGCGGCTTGATGTTGGGATGGACTCCAGTGGGCTGTGGCTTGATGTTGGACAGTATTCCAGCGGGCCGGGTTTGACCCCCTTTCGGGTATGTGTTCAAGATGGATTAGTCCAAGGAGCGCCTGTGTTAGCGCCGAGGCCATTGCTTACAGACGCATGGCTGATGATTGATGTGGATGACAGTTTTCCTACTGTTCGCTTACTTATGATTTGTGATTGCTTATTCATGCAATGAGGTGGGCTTAGTGATGTCCCATGGTTGCTTACTCATTGGTTGGAGGTGCTCAGTCACTCATTGGTGAGGACGCTTACTTATGGCTTATTGATGCCTTAGACATTCGCTTATTGACCTGTGAGTCATTATGCTTACGATTCTTATTCATACTATGGTTGTCGCCTTTGTGGCTTGACGGACAGTTACTATAAATACTATACAAGTTGCGCTATGGTTCGCTAGCTTAGTTGTCTTGAAATCCACCAGTATTACTCTCAGGAAGTTCAGACAGTCTTATAGCAGAGTCATTGTTCTTTGTGACTATCTTGTTGCCAACTTAAGTGTTAGGCATTGCCACCTTGTAACGAACCTCAAGCTAGGCGGTAGTAGGGGACCTTCTTGGTTATTCACCCCTTTACAAGTCATTCAAGTCGTTCCTGAGTTCAGAAGCTGTGCGCTTTGCTCAGCATTGAAGCAAGGAAGACCCATCGGATCCAAGTCGGATCAACGTTCAGTGGAAATGTTACAAGTGGGGATGTCGCAAGTGGACAGTCTGAGGGACTGTCTGTTGTATTGCACTAGCTTATATACCCAAATACATGGTCTGTGCGTACTTTAGGGGAGGCCCAACTCCGATCCACAGGTGGGCCCATGGAATACTCTAGAAGGACTCTAAAGATAGCATGGAATGTTCTGGAAGGTTTCTAAGTATATTACCCAATGGCATTAATCCCTGTTAAGCTCTGCTTATCAGGGGACATGTGGAACATGCCAGAAGGGTTCCAAATATACTGTCCAATAGCAAGTCTCTGATAAGCTCCGCTTATCTGGTGACTTACTCAGTCATCCTTTGCTTGGTAAGTCCCGGTTCCGGACCGGGTCTTTCTCGAATAGGAAGGTAAGGATTATCCAATCCTTTCACGCACATCGTCTTGGCTAGTTCCACTAGACCAATACTTTGTTTTCCTGGGTTTGTGTGCGTGTTCCCTTGCACACTCTTGAGTTTCATAGGTAAGTCACGGACTGAGGTATAGGTTCGTGACAGTATCCCCTCTTTAGGACCGTGCTGTGCCGTCAGCACCCTTAGGTTACTTGGTTGAGGTGCGGAGGGGTTTCTGGTGTGAAACTGTTGAACTAGGAGTGATGCATGTTTCATTTGTGATGCAGGGAGCCATGAGTTTTTGGAACTGGGGTAGCCTTTCCACTTGATGAGGTACAAGATCCCTTTCTTATTGGGTGACACTTTGGACTGGAGTACTGTTTCAACTTTGTAGTGTTCTTCTTCTCCTTGAACTATATCTGGAGGAGGTCTGGTGAAATTAGGTCCATGCGCAGGGGTTTCCTTGTATGGTGATATCAGAGAGCTGTGGAAGACTGGGTGGATTCGCCATGACTTGGGTAATTGGAGTTTGCAATTAACTCCCCATGTAGATAATACTTTGAATGGACCATGGCATCTGGGGGCTAACTTGGCCTTAGGGTGCGTGGTGTGAACATTGGTTCCTTCTAACCAGACTAGGTCTCCTGGTTTGAACACATGGGAAGCAATGGGTACCCTGGATCTCTTCATGACTTCTGCAGCTACCTTGAGTGCTGCTGTAACTTCAGACTGTACTTGGTCTAAGGTATGAAGACGTTCTTCTACCGTAGGAATCTTGGTAGCGAAGTTTACTGGGGGAATGAACTCTGGTTTGAATCCATACCAGACTTCAAAGGGGGATCTTCCTGTGGCGCTGTGTTGGTGAGCGTTATGTGCAAACTCCATGAAGGGTATTAGTTCTACCCAATTGTCTTGCTGGAAGTTACAAAAAACATGGAGATACTGCTCCAATTCCTGGTTGACTCTTTCTGTTTCACCATCTGTTTGAGGGTGAAAGGCTGTGGACATGGTAGACTTGACTCCCAATCATTCCCAGACTTCTTGCATAACCTTAGAGGCAAATTGGGGTCCTCTATCAGAGATAACTTGGTGTGGTAGTCCAGTTCATCTCCAGACGTTCTTCATATACAATTTGGATGTTTCTTCGGCAGTGATGGTTTTATTGCACTGGGTGACAATGGTGGCTTTACTGAGGCGGTCTACCACCACGAACAAGGAATCATATCCTTGGGAGGTAGGGAGGTCCATGATGAAGTCCATGGTGATAACTCCCCATACGTCTGTGGGTATTTGATTTGGCAACAGGGGTACTTGAGTTCTTGGCTTGATTTTGGTTGCCTGACATGTGGCACATCCGTCCACATAAGTCTTGACAAAGGTGGATATCCCTGGCCACCAGAATTCTCTTGATACTATCTCGTAGGTCTTCCATCTTCCAGGATGTCCTGTGGCTACATGGTCATGATATCTCTTGACAATGTCTCTTTGAAGTGTATCATCCTTTGGGACGTAGACTTGTCCTCTGAACAGAATGATTCCATCTTCTAGGTTCCATTCTTCTAGGCCCTTCACAATGGATCTTGGGCCATTCTTCAAGATAGCTTCTATGGCGATGCTGATGTCCTTATCATATTCTTGGCTTGCCTTGATTCTTTGACATAGGGTTGTGTCTCCTAATACTGTGACTGCTGTTGGGCGGACTGCACAAATTGTAAAAAACTTGGTGTCCAAGAGGATACACAACTCGTCTTCAGTTGCTATCCCCTCTTTAAGATCTGGACACCTGGACAGTGCATCTGATTTATTCTGCACACCAGGTTTGTGAATGATGGTGAACTTGAAACGCAAAAGGAATAAAGCCCAGTGCGCTTGACGACATGTGAGCTTCTGTTTGGTGGCAAAATAAACTAAATTGCCATGGTCAGACCAGATTTCAAGGTTATCGTCACGACCTTCAAGGTAATGGCAAAAAATGTCCAAAGCCCAGATAATGGCAAGGAGTTCCTTATCATGGATTTTGTAATTCCACTCCGCTGGTTGTAAGGACTTGAAATGGTACACAACCAGGTGCCACCTGTTCAAGGCATCAGGTTGTTCGAGAATGGCCCCTGTGGCGAAGTCACTGGCATCGGTGATGAGTCGGAAGGGTTTACTATGGTCAGGGAGGGCAAGGACAGGGGCTGTGATAAAGGCTTGGATAAGGGTGCGGAACACGGATTCTTGTGATGTACCTCAGAGGAACGGAGTCTCCTTCCTAGTGAGGTCAAATAAAGGCCTAGTAATGGTTGAAAAATCCCTGATGAATCATTGGTAGAAGTTACAAAATCCAAGGAAAGCTTGGACATGTTTGACAGTTCATGGTGTAGGCCAATCAGTGATTCCTGCAACTTTAGCAGGGTCCATCTTGAGTTGTCCATTTGAGATAACAATCCCAAGGTATTCAATAGATGTCTGAGCAAAAACACATTTCTCCGGTTTGGGGTACAAGTCATGTGTCAAGAGATGTGAGAGGACTTCATGGGTTAATTTGTCCAACAAGGCAGGTTCCTCTGAAAAGATGAGGATGTCATCGAGATAGATGACAACATGTCCCTCATCTATCATGTCCTCAAAAATGCCGTTCATAAATGTCTGGAACGTGGCAGGGCATTGCAGAGACCAAAGGTCATGACAGTGGGCTCAAATAGGCCCAGGTGTGTTTTGAAGGCAGCTTTATATTCGTCTCCTTCTCTGATACGGATATTGTTGTATCCCCAATGAATATCTAGCTTGGTGAAGTATCCAGCACCACGTAGTTTGTCAATTAACTCAGGGATCAGTGGTAAGGGGGCAGCGTTCTTGATTGTAACGTCATTGAGCACATGGTAGTCTTGAACTGGGCGTAACTTGCCATCCTTCTTGTCGACGAAAAAGAAGGGGCTGGCCATAGGGGACTTGGAAGGGCGGATGTATCCTCTCCACAAATGTTCAGTGATATATTCTTTGAGTGCCATTGATTCTCTAGGTGTGAGTCTGTAGATGCCACAATTGTGCATCTTAGAGGCTGGTTTGAGCTCTATGGCATGGTCCCATGCTTGATGTTTTGGGAGGCAGTGTGAGGCTGTCTCACTGAAAACCTTGGAATACTTGTGATACTGGGCAGGGATATGATCAAGGGATTTCTTGGGCGCATTTTTTGCTGCAATAGCCATACTGGCAGTGGACTTTGATTGGATAGCAAGATCGTCGTACTTGCTAAAACTGTGATGATACAGGAAGCTTTCCATGGCCTCCTGGGCAAAGGTTCTTCAGTTATCAGGGGTTCATCCTCTACTGGATGTAAGGCATTGATGGTGGTAGCCTGCGTCTGCGGCTTCCAAGAAGTGATTACTAGGGGGTACTTGGACAAGGTACAATTCTTGGGGCATCTTGTGAAGGCGATCTGTGGTAATGCCCAGTCTACTTCTGGGTTGTGTGCATGAAGCCAATCTGTTCCTAGGATAATGTCATGGTCCCCTAGCGTGGTAACATAGAGTTCTGATGTTTCTTCATGGTAGTCATTATTCGTGGTCTTGATACGGATCTTCTGTATTGTCGTATACTTGACTGATCCCCTCTTATTGAGTGTTCCATCCACATTTTTTACCGGAAGTGGGTTGACTAGTGTTCGCAGGGTGAGGTTATTCTTGGTGGTGAAGTCTTGATCTATGATTATCCCCTCTGCACCACTATCAAGCAAGGCATGTGCACTGATTTCTCATCCAGTTGTTTTTCCAACTTGAGTCACTCTGAGTGTAATAGATGGTGATCGTCTATTTTGTATAGTATCACCAGGTACAGGCTCAGAGTCTAATGTCTCTGGGAGAGAATACCTATTCTCAAAACTAGACCTGGACAGACGTAAAGTCCCAACTGACAGTGCAGCAGAGGGACGCTTCAAAAATCCTCATTGACAGGGCAAGAGTGAGGGCGTGGAATCATGACTTGGGATGTGGGCTGTGGTACATGGCCGCTACCTGGGCTGGATGCTCTTCAGCATATTCTTCTTCGGCATATTGATCTTCCTGGGTTACTGTGGCACGAGCTCTGAAGTCGCTTCCTTGGCGTGGATTTGGACATCTATTTCCTGTCCCTTGGTTGTATTGGCTTGTCTTGATGCGGCATTCTTTAGCCCTATGACCGGGTTTTCCACAGTAGAAACAGAGCTTATCCTTGAAGTGTCTGTCTTTCTCTGCCTTCAATATTTTTCCACCCAACAGGGGACGTGAGGGCACTGAAGTAACATTGACTTGGGCATGATCTTCATCTGTGGTAATGGTGTGGTTTCATGGTCCTGAGTTTCTGTTAAACATGGTAGGGGTGCTGTACATGCGCCAGAGTCTGTTACAATTCGGCGGGACTGATCAGTGTAAGCGGGATGACGAGTCGCTCCCGAATCTTACTAAAGGACGGACGCTTCTTACTCATGTACAACTATATGATGACTGATGGTGACTGATAGTATTAGTGGATGATTACCTAGCATTAGTAGTAGTGGCTGTATCGCTGACGAAGGCGTGCAGTCAAGAATCGGTTATAAGGTAGCTGTTGACTGATGTGGTCAACAGCTTGACTCTCTTGTATCATCTTCAAATCTAGTCGGGTTCTACCTCTCTCTAGACCCGCCTCGCACTAGCTCTCTTAGGAAGGTGCTTTCAAGCGTCCTTGGATCTAGTCACACCTACGTGTGTTGACACGTGTTGCTAAGTCACGTTCTATTGTCATTGCGTGTACTGCCTAAGTCAGGCTCGGGTCGCAACGACCGTAACATTAGAGTCAAGCTCTCTTCACATGCCGTGGCACCAATTACAACCAAAGATGGTTGGGAATTCCAACCTTTCCTAGTCAACTCAAGGGAAAGAGACGCTCCCGCAAGATACGTCATCAACCGAGTCTGTTGGAGGACAATCCAAGACGACAGAAGAAGTGGAGAACTAGAACACTTCAATACTGGATACTACGCAGAGGCAGCCACCGCCCAACGATTTCACCCTATTATCTTTCATCACAAAAGGTGTTGCTGGGTGGAACTCAGGTGGAACCAAACCCAAGAATACTTTGAAGCGGCCAGACCAGCTGGCGACGATCTCAATTGCAACATCCTGTTATTGGAAGCACGACCAATCGAAGAACAAGGAAGAATCAAAGGAGAACCAGAAGAAGCACACCCGGAACCTATATCTCCGGAACTCCAACACTGAACACCCGCAAGATCGGACACCAGCCATACGAGTGAACCAGTCCATACCCCATCAATAGCAGAGGAACCTGAAACCGTTTACATTCACGAAGAGGAGCCTGCAGTCAAAGCCATCATCAACCAAACAGCTATGTTACATATTCC
>WITN01000793.1:0-39314 GCA_015025155.1 Lactarius quietus | reverse complement strand
TGCACAAGGTGTAACACGTGCACAAGGTGAAATAGGATAGTAGTGGCTTGACCGGATAGACGTGTCGCGTACGACATGAGATCAGGTCACGAAAATCAATTCGAATGTTGTTCGAACGGAACTGGAAGCTTGAAGACGCATTCTACGACTGACAATGTCTGCCTTGTTCCATTGTTCGTTTCGTTGCGATGCATTAGGAGCTAACCTCTATCGACTTTTGCGCATTACTGTAGTACTAGTCTGGGCTATGTATGAGTCTATAGCCAAGAGCACAGCCTTTCCGGTACTTGTGCAAACACAGTTTCTATAAGGCATGATGGCAGTGCAGTTCTGGCTTTTCGTCCGCCCACTGGCACCCACCCACCTTTTTTCTTCGTAAACCCAATCGTTGAACTCGCTGGCTGTCAGGCGACCCACGGTTTCTCATTTTCACGCTCTGGACCAGTAGCATGGATCGCGAACGTAAGACGATTCTCCAAGTCTGAACTGTGCTGCTAATTGACCGTGACACCTTGTCCTCCGCCTTTACAGCTTCTATCACCGATGTTGACCGCCGCATCGCCTTTCTTCGGTTTTCACGCTCGATATACGCTCGCTCTGATTTTGGATATACCCTTCATATCCAATCTCTGATGAAAGCTCGATTCGATCGCTATGAATTTTCGCAACAGAAGGAGGACCTCGACCTGTCTATCGTACACTGCACTGAGGCAATCTTCCTTTCTCCCAATTCCCAGGCTGCGGGAGTTTCCCAAAATGTCGTCCAACTGCTCTTTCACCTCGCATACGTTCTGCTAGTTCGCTCCGTGAAGTTCAATCAGTCCGAGGACGTCAAATCTTCCATCAGGTACCTTCAGTACCTCCGAGGACTACCCCTTGATTCCCTCGACGTTTCCAGAAACCTCGTTACGACATCACTCATTCAGGCATTGTCTATCCAATTTCAGTTGGAGGTTGGGGCTGAACCACCGAGTGTGGAGACGATGATGGTCCTCTGCCGCGAACTCCTTATCTCCACAGTATCGCCAGACTTTCTTATTTCCTTGATTAAAGTTGTCTTCATCGAATTCAATACACGAGGACGCGTCCAGTCGCTAGACCAAGTCATTGAATTCGTCCGGGACATGGTTAAGATGTGCCCACCAGATTCGCACGTCGCCTTATCTGCGCTGGCTATTACACTCTGCATTCGCTTCTGGAAAGTCATTCAAAAAACGATTATGAGGAATCAACGTCGCTCTTGGAAAGGGTCCTCGATCCCAATCAGCCTGGAAAATGTCCGGATGGCATTCGGACTTTTGCTTCACTCTGTGCTGCTCTGCTCCCATTCGCCAAATCAACCTTCTTTCACAACCCAGACTCTTCCGAAGTGGCAACTTCACATCTCCGTACCCTACTCGGCTCTTCTTCCCTGAATGAAGGAGATCGTCCGATAATCAACGACATGTTGGCGGAACAGGCCAGAGCGCGCTTTAGACAATACAGTCTCACAGAGAGCCTTGAAGAAGCGACCTCCCATGATTCACAAGCTGTCCACCTTTCGTCTTCTCAAAACCCGGAAAATTTTACGGAACTTTATCGTGAACCTCTCTATGCCCGGGGATCATTTCCAACTACAGCGATGGCGGACAAAATTCAACATCTCAAAGAACTGCTCTCAACTACAACTCCAGGAACCATGGATCATGGAGAGTGCCTTAAACAGCTTACATTTTGGTATGAAACAAAGTTTTGCCGCACCAACGATGTATCCGATATCGAAGAGTCTATCAAGTATGGTCGGCTAGCGCTCGATTCAACTCATCCAAGTGACGTGGCCAAAGACATTGCCCTTTCTTCATTGCGCAACAGTCTCTTCCTCGCATTCGAGCATACCAACAAGACCAACTTCCTCGATGAGTCAATCTCTCTCGACTATGACATACTAAAATTGAAAGGGACAAAGTACGATCACTTCCGGATAACTCGGCGGCTTGTGTCATCTCTCCTGGTCCGCGAGCAGTTTCTCGGGCGAAGAGAAGACCGCCACGAAGCAATACGATTAATATCAATGGTCATCGATGATCAATACGCGCAGGAAACTGACCGATTCCACCTTTCATGTCAGTGGACCACCCTCGCGCGAAGTATCAGTCACCCCACCACTTCGACTGCCTACAAGACCGCAATGTCATTAATACAAAAGTCCTTGTCCTTTGCTCCGACAGTATCGATTCAGCACACTCGTCTCGTCGCAATGGGCAAGAATTGTCAGAACATGCCGCTTGACTATGCATCTTATCAGATCTATTTAGGTCGTTTTGAGGAGGCCATAGAGACTCTGGAACAAGGTCGAACGTTACTTTGGTCCGAGATGCGTGGCCTTCGTACTCCGGTAACCCAACTTATTGAAGGAGACTCGCCGTTGGCGAAGAGATTGACTGAGATCAATCACGAACTTCAGGCGTTGACCATATCCGAAACACCGAGTGGGAGGCCAGATGCGGAAGACGGCGTCGCTCAAGGTAAAGATGGGATGGACCCATTCGGTCGTCTTGTGGTAAAGCGACACAAACTGGTGGAGGAGCGTGATGCACTTGTTTCACAGATCAAAGGCCAACCGGGTTTGGAAGGATTCCTGAAGGCTCCATCGTTCGCAAGTCTTCGAGCTGCCGCCTCACGTGGCCCCATCATACTTATTAACCACTGTGTTTGGCGCTGTGATATCTTAATTGTCCTTCACAATTCTCTTCCCTGCTCCCTTCCTACCGCCAATGATTTCTACGATCGCGCGAACAAACTACGGGATGAGCTAGTCGAGGCGCGGAAGTATGGTCTCGACTCGTTCAAATACCAGGAGGCTCTATCTTCTGTACTGAAGGGACTATATACGATGGTTGGAGAACCTGTCGTCAAGCGGCTTCGTCTGTTAGGTGTACCGGAGCAATCTAGAGTCTGGTGGTGTCCAACATCGGTGTTCTGTTCTCTCCCCCTTCACGCTATGGGCCCAATCCCATCGAGCGATACTCGTGATCGATATTTCTCGGATCTATACATCCCTTCATATACACCGTCTCTGTCTGCCCTCATTGACTCTCGCAACGCAAGCCCACAAATGCTGGAAAAGCCCTCGTTACTCCTTGTCGCTCGACCAGACGATTCTCTTCCAGGCGTAAAGGGAGAGATCAAGGTAATACGAGCGCTCAGCTCACAGGTTATGGTTACAGGCCTTGTCTCAAGCGAGGCTACGCCTACATCTGTGGTCGAGGGCCTCAGAGGCAGTCGGTTCGCCCACTTTGCGTGCCACGGAGAGTTGGAGACAGGAAAGCCTTTCGAGGCCTCATTCAAACTTCACGGGGACTCGCGTCTCACTCTGCTGGACATTGTACGGTCTCAACTCCCCGACGCAGAATTCGCATTCCTCTCCTGCTGTCACACTGCAGAGATCACAGAAGAAAGCGTAGCCGATGAAGCGCTTCACCTTACCGCTGCCATGCAGTATTGTGGGTTCCGAAGTGTTGTGGGGACTATGTGGGAGATGGCGGATACGGATGGGCGAGATCTGGCCAAAAACTTCTACAAATCACTATTTGCTAGCGAAGAGACGGGTGTGCCCTACTATGAGCGATCTGCAGGAGCGTTGCGGGATGCGACACAGAAGCTGAGGGGTAAGAGAGGAATCACCCTAGAACGATGGGTGAATTTTGTGCATTATGGTGCTTGACGGTGTATTTGTTGTGAGTGGTCGATTTCCCGGCGTAAATGCGACTCTGACACTTACTAATTCTCAGATATATTCGGATATGTTGTGCCAGCGCGGTCAGACTAATACTTGGCGTCGGGATTTGGTTTGGATATGTTGTTTGGATATGTTGTTCGTCATACTGTTGTCTTGTTATCACACATGTAGCGCTCCAATAACCGTGTGATGTGCTTGCAGAAATGCGTAAATTTCCTAAGTAGTTTGTCCAATGCGTTAGGATAATCAGCACGAGAAAAAATTGGGAGTGGAAAGGCGAGTCATTCCCTCGGAAGGCTCGGATCATATGCTCAAGCCTTCTAAATCTTCCAAGCGGTATTTCCCCGAATCCCCGATCTCTACATCCCTTCGTATACGCCATCCCTTTCTGCTCTCATCGAGTCACGCAAGCCGAGTGCACAAGAGCTGGACCAGCCCTCGCTACTTCTTCTTGCCCAGCCAGATGAGCGTCTTACGGGTGTGTGGGGAGAGATCGAGGTCCTGCATAAGCTCAATGTCCCGGTCACGAGTCTCATCTTAAAGTGGGCCACATCCAGTTCCGTGGTCGACGGACTCCGACTCGGAAGCCATCGGTTCGCTCATTTCGCCTGTCATGGAAATCTGGAGATAGGCAAGCCATTCGAAGCTTCTTTCCAACTTCACGATGGGGAACAGCTTACTTTGCTGGACATCGTGCGATCTCGACTTCCGAATGCCGAATTTGCATTCCTTTCTTGCTGTCACGCAGCAAATATCACGGAAGAGAGCGTCGCTGACGACGCACTGCATCTCACTGCCGCAATGCAGTATTGTGGATTCCGAAGCGTCGTCGGGACGATGTGGGCGATGGCAGATACGGATGGACCGTGACGGGACCTGGCTGAGAACTTCTACAAGTCTCTGTTCTCGAGCCGAGATCAGGGTGTGCCGTACTACAGTATTTTCTTGATATCACTGGGTGGCACCCGCGGACGCCACGATATCCATGGACTCTAATTATCCTGATGCGTAGACGTTGTGTTGTCTAATGTGTTCGGACCACCACGGGCCAGCACGAGAGATATCCAACTGACGCTACAGGACACTTGCGGCGCCAGTCACGGTGGATAACCCCCCTGTCCACAGTCGTCCCACATAAGGCGTGCCGGTGCTTGACTCCGACTTGGGCAAACCAACTCGAAGCACACGCCTTCCCTTGCATTGACCCCGTCAAGATGTATTCGAATTCGAACGTGATTCAGTGTCCAACTGCTGTTAACTCTTGCAATTTTGCCTAAAGTGCATTACGTCTATCGAACGTTCCACAACGAGTAACTTAGAGTAACTTAGCAGCAATCTATCGTAAGGCCAATGAAATATGTTCTATCGTCGCACAGGAGCGAGATCTCGCAAAGAGTAGGTTTATGATCATAATATAGATGTTGGTCGGGTTCGCCGTAGCAATAAGCTCCTGGAGTGGTTCCGCGCTACAGTTTCTCGGATACTCTCTTTCGCAATCAGTAGATTCTGAGACCACGGGTGCCTATTATTCCCCAAATTCCAGCCAGCCAGCATTGCTCACTCTGCCGCAAGGCGAAATCGCACTCCACCCTTAGAACTCAGAAACAGTCACTTGCTTCATTTAGCAATGATTGAGTTTTGAGATTGTCGAGGCCCAGTTAGTAACCTCAGAGAACTTCCACTTCTCGGTGGTGGATATCGCGGTGCTCCTCCTCTCAGGCTAGGGTGGCCTGGTACAATGGACAGGTCGGGCGGGCGGGCAATATATAAAGAATATTCGCAGCAATAAGACAATGGAAAGTGAACGGACATAATGGGACAATAGGAAGAAACGACGTAGAGGAATATATGTGACCACAGTGAGTTATACTACTGACCAAGTGCATCAGACTAGTAAGGTACGTCCACCAGTTTAGTCAAGTTGGGTGTCCCGAAACCCGTAATCTATCGAGCTCTGAGTCAGCCCTGATGTCAAAAACAAAGAGAACACTGCGAGTACGCACAGGATCCCATCCAGCGATAGCGGAAAATCCTCTAGTACCGCAGCCCGGGTTCGAGCCAGATTTGATGTCATTGAACCCTGCGTAGCCTCCCCCATATAACCAGGGGTTAAGGAAGCCGAGCGCGGGAATGCCATGCGAAATCCGATAATCATTATATAACGAGATCACAGCCGCCGCGGCCTGTATATTAGCAATCAGCTGGGCGAAGCAGAGGGACCGGAGCACGGAAAGACGCACGGGCGACGAACAGCTCGTACCATAGAAGTACATGTGTTGACCATTGAAGATGTACCGGAATTTGTACGCCTGCGCGGAGATGTCGGGAAAGGCACGGCTCGAAACGCTGAACAAATGACAAAAGTAAGAAATAATTCGGATCGGACCATGTCAGGAAAACCAACTTGTAGAGGCCAGCATATTGATTTCCGAGGTACTGAAGATAACCGGCCACAGCCTCGTCCTGGTATGGTTGACGCCTGAAATAGTTCGAAAAGCCACCCGAGGAGAAGGCCACAGCAGCCTCGGGACTGTGGTCGATCGTGCCGCCGACGCTAGTGACAAAGGGACCTATTGGAGCATGGTATAGTGGTGAGAAGCTAGGCTGTACCTGCGCTTATGTACTGCTCGTGGATGGAGAGAGAAAGTCACACGTACATGATGGGGGAAACATGGGGAGGAACTGGACCCTGCCAGATCCGTCGTTGGCTTGGCAGTTTCCACCACCAACAGCAGTGTCACCGCTCGAGAAAAGAACGCTTGCGCCACGCGCGCCCAGCTGCGCGAATAGGAAGCATAGCCTCGTTGCATAGTCTTCAGAGAAATCTTGCTCGGGGCCACAATACGACGTGGTGATCGTTTGTGGGACTATCGCCCGTGTGAGCACGTAGTTTAGCCATATCAAGAGACCCTCCTCGTTGGCGAGGGTGCTGTAGTAGACGTGCGGGGTTGGGAACGAGATGGATTGGGTGTACTGGATGTCGGCGTTCGCTTCCTCGCTGGGTCCGACTGGCCAGACTCCGGTTCCGAGCGGCACTAAGGTGTACGCTGCGTGGAGTCCATCCGAACGATATTCGTTCATGAAGGTCATCAGATCTACGTTGCTCGGGTAATCACCGTAATAGCCCGCAATTGCGAGCACGTTTCGGTCCGTCGCGGCTGGCATGTAGGTCGACGTCCCGTACATCCATTGCAGCAAAGGCGGCGTGACTTGGACGAGACGATTGGACAGTGCCTTCCCGGGATCTCTCGACGTTTCCTCACCGGAGTGCTCCCGAGGTCTCCGCTGGTTCTTGCGTGGTGAACCGAAGTAGTTCGTCGGTGCAACGGCTTGGACGTGCGCGTGCAAAACAACGGGGAGCGCATAACCGAGCGTGCGGATAATGCGGTCCTTCGTTTCGGCGTGCTCGTAGAGCTGGTATGACGCACCGAGGAGAGCGTTGGCTTGGGACACAGGCACGCCAGTGAGCATCAGCCAGCCGCCGCCGTGTGACGGCGAGACTGAGGATGAGGGAATGCCGTAATGTTCGAGCCAGGAGTCGATGAGCTGAAGTGTGTCCGGGTGCGGCGCGACAAGCTCAGCGGCCTGCTCCTTAGAAAGATGTGCCCCGTATCTGCAACAAAACGGTATGATACGTGAGCACATTGATGCGCAGAAGAGTGGCGGAGGATGCGTGCTTTGGATGCTTTGGGTCGCTGACTTCATTGAGGGCATCAATCAAGGCGTTTTCATGTCGCGGCTTGAGTGCAAGGTAAAGATTGATCATGGTGTCCGGAGGGGGATGACCCAGGGCCTCCCAATTTGTAGGGACGGCCTTCCATGCGTGCTTTAAACGCATGTTGTCCCAATAGGGTGAGTGGCGCGGAGTGAGGAGACAAAGAACTTGGAGCGCGACGGAGAGGAAAGAGACCACATAGAGCCAGTTGTAGTTCATGGTCATGGCAAGTTACTTGGATCTACGATCCAAGAAGTTGGAATGTAGCGAGTGTATGTCCAGAGAGCGCGAGGGCTGTTAGTGAAGCGGGTGGAGCTTGGCGCATCACAGCGTTTTATGACCTGTGTCAGCAGACTCGGGATAAGGTAATGCCAGCGGCGCAATCGCGGGTCACTCTACTATAAGCTCTGAAATGAAAGAAGTCGCCAGCAGTATTGCAGCAGTATCTGGACGACATGGCCACAGGCCAATAGTTAAGCGACGGCGAAGTCCAATTATGGAGTCCGAGCCTGGGAGAAATCGTCAGCGCATCCCGCACAGCCAATTGCGAGAATCCTTTTTTTTTTTTAAAAAAAAACAAGCCCCCAAACATAAGAGCCGTCCGACTGCCCGTCCCAAAATAAAAACGGGTTATGGACTCGTTTATTTTCGTTGTCGGGTTCGACTGGGTGTTTTCTCGGACGTGCAGTGACGTATCAACTTCAAGTTGGCCGCGACGGGTCATACCCGTCGGTGTACTCTGATTGTCCAGAGGTTTGGCGGCGTGAATTACACCGGGTCGAATGTTGTTTTATCTAATGTGTTTGAACCAGCAGGCTGTAAGGTATCAAAGGCTCTCAACCACAGAAAGACGATCTGCGTAGATCCCGTCTCGCCACCGACGACTAACCGAGCCTGGTGTGGAAGTAAGTTACCTCACGGTCCACCTCCGCATCGAAGGCCATGACGCACTCGAGCTTGGATATTCATAGGGAACTCGTACGACGTACATGACGTACTAACCGACACCTAAGCTAAGGCACATATAATACAAGCAAACCAATTAGATCTGAACATCTTCCTCTTATCTATGACGGATAGCTTTCAGTCAGCCCTAAACATACCCCCAACGCGGCTCCTTCATCACCTATCATCATAGGACTCCAGGGACTGCTGCATCCGACGTGGCACCTTCTGCGCCATCAACATCGACAATCTCCAGAATCCCCACGAGAGGCGGAATTATCATCGTCGAAGCGCCTGCGCCGTCTTCCCTTCTTTCGGCCTCTTCACGGAGGGCCCCGTGCCCCCAACAGCACTTGCAAGTAGAGCTGGAGCTGTGCTCACATTCGGTGGGTTTGTGTTTGCAACGGGAATACTAGACGAAGGAGGCTGACACTCATTTCGATATCCGATTTACGTTTGTACAGCAATGGATTCAAGGTGCGCACGCGTCGTCGGAGGTCTTGATGGATACCCTCTGCGCCGAGCGCGAGAGTCCCATATGGCAGTCTCGACGAGCCTGAGATATTCTTGAGCTGCGATACCCGCTCCGACTCCTCACTGTCATCTGGGTAAGAAGGTCCGCCCAGTGAATGAAAGGCGCAGCACGCACCGGCGTAAGGAGAAAAATTGTGCCACGACCACCAGGATCTTATTCTTGATCGCTGACGGCAGGCGCTGCGCTTACCGCCGTCGACCCTTCAGAACTCTCCATGAGCTCCTCCTGCGTACATATATTCAACACTGCGGCGAGCACGACCGCAACTGCCAACCAATCAGCAACCACCAACAACTGCGAGGGAAAACAGAAGGCGTACTCATCTCGCCGACGAACGGCAAGCTCCAGCTGAAGGCGCCCATGGAGTGAGGTAGCCGGTATGGGTGGTGTATATTGTTTAACTGTGGATACTGAAGATTTTCGCCTCATACTTGACCATTGCTGCCTTGTTATTATACACGTCGAGATCATTTGGCGCCGAGAAGAGCGTCATGACGCTCGGGAAGCCCGTCTTGCGACTCTGGCGATACATCCGGTGCCTGTGCGTCGTCGTCAATCACAGCCAAATCGGATGGAAGGGAAAAACGGAACGCACCCGACGTCTTGAGCTTCATGCGCGCGGATGACGAATAGTAGGCGGTTGTGCTCCAGGCACTGGCACACGGGTTTATAGGTATAGAAGTAGGAGCAGCCCCGCACGTAATTATGCACGAAATTTGTTGGGCCTTTCTCCTGCCCAAAGTCCTCGATCGGGTCCGACCACATTATAACGCACATAAGCCCGGACGTTGGAGGCTCGAGGAACTGGTCCAGCTGCGCAAGTAGCATTACGACGTGATAAAAGGGGGGAGATGTGAGGGAGGGCTCACTTTTTTTACAAATGTCGCCCGGCATGTGCAGCTCGGGGGATGGCCCACCGTGTATGCAGAAGAATTGCTGTTCGTGGTTGCGGCAACTGAGTGGGCGCAGAAGGACTTAAGGCGCGCCTCTAGATGTGCTCGGAGTATTTGTGTTTACATTCGTGCTTGAATGTGAAGCAGTCGGCCAGATGGCGGCACTCGTGGTTCCCACGAAGGAGGAAGAACGAGTCTGGGTGCCAACTTTTGATCGTCCATAGATAGAGCACGCACTGCGTGACCGCAATCCCATGAGAAAGAAAGGAAGAATTGGAGCAGGCAAGTGATAACGCACTTCGATGCTGAAATAACCCCCGTCGACGTAGTCCCCGAGGAAGAGGTATCGGGCGTTGGCGTTCGTGGGCCTCCCGCCGATTCAAACAACTTCATGAGGTCATACTACCAATCCCGTCGCATTCGAGTTCATTTTGAGCTGGGGGTACTCTGACTCTAGAGATCAACAAAGGCGCGTTTTGGGGTCTTGAAGGCATTTGAGCGTTGCAAAGTCTACCTTCGTGACTAGGGATTGACGGAAGAAATGTGGGGTAAGGATGAATGCGTCTGTCTCACGCATGAAGTGGACAGTGGGTGAGGATATACCGTTTATAGTTTGGTGCCGCAGGGACAGCCGTTGTGAGATGAGATTTGAGGTTGAACTGGGGTGGGCCCGTGGGGAGGCACGTGGAGCACAGTGCGCAAACTTGATCAGGCAACGTGCCCCCGCTCGACTTCACTCGACCTCAGACTCTACATAGTCTTGCCATTCTAACAACTCATCGTCACAAACACCATGTCTTCATCTATACCGAGCCAGACGTCTACCCCGTCCTCGAACTTTAAAGCAGTCCTCGATACCGCCCTGAACGAGTACAAGGAGAAGACTGGGAAAGACCTTCTTAACCATCCTCTCGCAGCTGAGGTGCAACGATGTGACTCCGTCGATGCCATCTTAGCAATATTTCAAGGTCAAGCCATGTCGCTTAAGCAGTTTAAAGCTGGCGATCAGGGGTTGATGCAGTGGATCAGTCCGGTGGTGGATATCCTATTCAAGTTTTCCGAGACTCTTGGCGGCATTGCTAGCGTGGTACGACGCCGATGTCCCATCTGTAAGGATCCGAAGTGCATCCTAACCTCATCGTGCAGGCGTTTCCCCCTGCAGGCGCCATCTTTTCTGGGATCAGTGTTCTCCTTACTGTCCGTGTCTTCGCCACCGCTATTCGTGGGCCCTCTTAACACTGGCATTGTATAGGCGGCAAAAGATGTGCGAGCAAGTCATGATGCGCTTGTCGAACTCTTTGAGCGCATTGAGAGCTTCTTCAAACGCCTTGGGGTTTATACTCAGACTTCATTGACGGCTGAAATGGCGGAGGTATTCGTGAAGATCGTGGCTGAAGTACTATGTATCATTTCCATCGCAACAAAAGAGATGACACGAAAGCGAGCAAGTGAGTTATATCTGAGAAATATGCCTCACGTTGATGTTGACCATTCCCATATTTGATCAGACATATATTTCAGGAAATTATTGGGCAGGGCAGATATCGAAGATGCATTGAAAAGGTTAGATAACCTGATACAAGAGGAGGTCCAGATGGCCATAGCTCAGACTATGAAAGCTACTTTGGACCTCAAACAGGGTGCGCAGCCCGTCCAATCACTTTCACACACTCGCGCTGAACCATTGTCTACCCAGACGCCAAGAAAGCTAGCGATGAAAGAGATGAAATAAAGTGTTCGTGAACTTCTGTTTCCATTGCCTGCATCGTCAACACTGACACCTGGCTGCAGGGAATCAGATAGATCAGGACGTCCGAAAATGGCTCTCTCCGCCGGACCCGTCGACAAACCACAACACTGCATGCGAGGTCTACCATAAGGAATCTCCCTCATGGTTGTTTGGAACTGGCATGTTCAAGGACTGGATGTTAAACAGATCCCTCCTGTGGGTCCATGGGAAACGTACGCTCATATCATACTTTGTGGGTCAATTTCTCATCACCTCCTTATTTGCATAGCCGGTTCGGGAAAGACTATCGTTTGGTGGGTCATTTTCCGATTCTTGTTGTAGGTTTGTGTTCATGTCGACCACAAGTTCTGCTGTCATACAACACATGATGACATTACGCGACGCCGGAATGGTTATACTAGCGTATTTCTACTTCGACTTTCGGGACGAAGAGAAGCAAAACGTCCGCAACTTCGTCACCTCTCTTCTGGTCCAGCTTTCAGCATACTCGAGGCCTTGTTGCAACATCATCCATCAACTTTATTCGAAATCCATGAAAGGCATGCAACAGCCCAGCAATGGTAGTCTGGTGGAGTGTCTGAAGGATATGCTCAAAATTCCGGACCAACTTCCGATTTTCATCATTGCAGATGCACTCGATGAGTGTCCTGACTCTGGGATGCCAACCGCACGAGAGGTAGTCCTTAATCTTGTGAAGGACCTCGTCCACCTGCGCCTTCCAAATGTGCATTTATGTGTAACTAGTCGCCCTGAGGTCGACATTCAAACTAAACTCAAGCCATTGGCTGTTTATGCCGTCTCGCTCCACGATGAAAGTAGACAAAAAATGGACATCGCCAACTTCATCAGCTCTGTCGTGTCCTCGGATGAGCGCATGAGGAAATGGCGGGATGAGGATAAGAGGCTCGTTGTCAAGGATCTCTCTGAGCGAGCGGACGGAATGTATGAGTGCCTTTTCATGCTCTGCGATAAACTCACTTATCACCTGTCATACTGACTCATACAGGTTCCAGTGGGTATCTTGTCAACTGGAGACTCTGCGTCACGCAGTCCAACCAGATGTACGAGGGATTCTCGACGAGCTACCAAAGACCCTAGACGAAACCTATGAACGCATCTTGAAGAATATCCACGAGAAAAACCGAAAACACGCTTGCCGTCTCCTTCACTGCCTCGCGGTTTCTGTCCGACCACTTCGTGTCGAGGAGTTAGCGGAAGTTCTTACATTTGACTTCGAAAGAGCCCAGGGAGGCATTCCAAAGTTCCACGCGCATCGGCGGTTGGACGACCAGGAGGGCGCTGTTTTGTCCACGTGTTCGAGTTTGATCGCCGTTGTCGACGACCACGACTCTCGGGTTGTGCAGTTCTCTCATCTGTCTGTCAAAGAGTTCTTGACCTCAGATCATCTCTCATCCTCAACCGGAGAACTCTCCCTATATCACATCCTTCCCGTGCCCGCGCACACTGTTCTCGCGCAAGTCTGTCTTGGACTGCTTCTCCATTTAGACGATTACAACTCCGATAGTATCAGGGCCTCCCCACTGGCGGAATATGCGGCTCGATACTGGACCACACATGCGCGATTCGAAGACGTCGCCTTACACGTGATGGCTGGAATTAAATCCCTGTTTGATGAAGAGAAACCGCATTTTGCGACGTGGATAGGTCTATTCGGCATAGGTGCCGAGACTGGCTGGAGGACGTCATCGGAGACATCGTGCCATGGGGCGATGGGCGGAATCCGTGACCTGGTCCTGCACCTTGGTGTCAAACATCCGCAGCACGCAAACACTCTCAGGATCCATGCCATGAAGCGCTTTAGGCAATACAGTCTAGTATCTGGCTTCCTCACAGCCTCCACCGCCGAAATGAACCCCTACAACGCGATTCCTCAGAAATCACTCCCGCTGTATGCTCAATCCCATTTCGAGTATGTCCTCGATGTCCACGCCCTAACGATGGCACAACTCGATCGCTATATATCGTCAGAACAGCAGGAAGATCTTGACACGTCCATTGTAACTTCACTAGGGCGATTTTACTTCCGACCGTTTCCGGAGTGAGACCTAGCCTATATATTGTCCAACTTCTCCTTTGCCTTGCATTAGCTCTTCTACACCGCTCGAAGAAGTTCAAGCAGCCAGAAGATGTCAAAATTTCTATCGAGTACCTCCGGTACCTCCGTGGACTACCCCTATATTCCTCCGGCGTATTCAGAAATCTCACAACGACATCACTTATCAGGGCATTAGCTATTCAAGTTAAGTTGGAAGCTGGGCATGGGAGACACAATATCGAGGAAATGGTGGTTCTCTGCCATGACCTCCTCACCTCCGGCTTATCGGCGGGCTTTCCCGTCGCTGCCTTTACATCCTTAAATGAAGCTGTCAATTCCGAATTCATTCGAGGACGCGTCCCGTCGATAGACCAAGTCATTGAATGCTTAAGGGATGCGACGAAGATTTTCCCACCAGGTTTGCACCTCATCATGTTCGCCCTGTCCAACACCCTCTACATACGATTCACGGAAACTTATTCAAATAACGATTATGAGGAAGCAGAAGCGCTATTGGAAAGGATCCTCGATCCCGACCAGCTTGGGAGGTGTCCGGAGGCAATTAAGGATCTAGCTTCATCACTTGCCACTATACTTGCATCCGCCAGATCGGCCATCTTCCGTCTTCCAGAATATTCTGAAGCGTCAATTTCTCGTCTCCGTGCATTACTCGGCTCCTCTTCCCTCAACGAAGAACTTCGTCTTCAATTCGCCAACATCTTGGCCTTTCAAGTTAGAGAGCGCTTTACACATTACCATCTTGCCGAGAACCTTGAAGAAGCGAAAGCCCATACTTCAGAAGTTGTCCACCTTTCACATTCTCAAAGCCTGGAAGAATCTGAAGGGTTATTTTTGAAACGGACGATGTTCATGAGACTTATTCTACGACGGAGCTACAGCAGAAAATCCAGCATCTTACGGAACTGCTCTCATATATTCCTCCGGGGACCAAACGTTACCAAGAGTGCCTCAGTCACCTTTCAAATTATTATAAATCAAAGTTCTCTCGTACCAACGATATTTGGGATATTGAAAAGTCCATCGAGTATTGTAGGCTGTCACTCGACGCAACTCATCCCAATTACCTGATGAGATCCAATTCCCTTATTTCCCTGAGAGACACCCTCCTCGTCGCGTTGAAATCGACCATGAAAATCACCTACCTCGACGAGTCAATCATCGTCGGCTATCACATTCTCGAGTTGAACAATGCACGGCACATACGCTTTGGTGCGACTATGGAGCTCGCACTATCTTTACTTACCCGGTGGTTGTTTGGTCGAAGAAATGATTCCCATGAAGCCATACGATTAATGTCGTTGGCCATTGATGACCATCACGCGCAAGTGCCCGACCAGTTCCAACTTTCATGCTCATGGGCTCTCCTTGCGCGAATTACGAGTCATTCCTCCGCCTTGACTGCCTACAAGACCGCAATGGCATTATTGCAAAAGTCCTTGCGCTTCGCTCCGACGGCATCCATTCAATATGCGCGTCTCGTTGCAATGGGCGAGAATTGTCACAATATGCCGCTTGATTATGCATCCTTGCAGATCGATTCAGGTCGTTTGAAGAGGCCATTGAAACACTGGAGCAAGGCGAACATTAATTTGGACGAGATGCGCGGCCTTCGCACCCCTGTGTCCCAACTTATTGATGCAACCCACCGTTGGATGGAATTACCGAGCTCAATCAAGAACTTCTGGCGCTGACTACATCCATCACACCGTATGGGAGGCCAGAAATGGAGATCACGACGCTCAATATAGAGATTGACGGACCCGTTCGGTCGGCTTGTGGTGAGGCAGCGGAAACTTGTAGAGGAGCGGGATGCCTTATATCACAAATCCAAGCCTACCAGGGTTCGAAGCTTCTTGAAGGGCCGTCGTTTAGCAATCTTCGCTTGCCGCTCCCATGGTCCCGTCATACTTATCAATCACTGCCAATGGCGCTCGGATATCTTGATTCTCTTCAATAATTCTCTTCCTCACTCCATTCTACCGCCTCTGATTTCTACGATCGCGCAACCAAGCTAAGAGATGAGCTAGTCGAAGCGCGGAATTACCATGGTCTCGACTCAGATGAATACCAGGATGCTCTGTGTTCTGTATGAAGGACCTGTATGAGATTGTTGGAGCACCGGTCATCGAGAAGTTTCGAGAGTTAGGTGTACCAGAGCAATCTCGAATCTGGTGGTGCCCCACATCGGTCTTTTGGTCACTTCCCCTTCATGCTATGGGACCAATCCCATCGAGCGATAGTCGCGAGCGATATTTTTCGGATCTGTACATCCCTTCATATACGCCATCTCTCTCTGCCCTCCTCGAGTCTCGAAGGGGAAGCCCGTGGGTACTGGAGCCACCTTCCTTACTTCTTGTAGCAGCAGGGGACTATCTTCCAGACGTTACAAAAGAGATCAAGGTCATACAAAAGCAAGCACGTAAGGCACGCATCGGCGTCGCAGTGACGCGTCTTGTCTCAAGTCAGGCCACCCCCCTCTCCGTACTTGAGGGCCTCCGAGACAGTCGGTTTGCCCACTTCGCGTGCGACGGAGTGTCGGGGGCAGGACAGCCGTTCAATGCTTCATTGATACTTCACGAGGGCTCGCGTCTCACTCTACTGGACATTGTACGGTCTCAATTTCCCGATGCGGAATTCGCGTTCCTATCTACCTGTAACTCTGCGGATCTCACGGAAGAAAGCGTAGCCGATGAAGTGCTTCACCTCACCGCTGCGATGCAGTATTGTGGGTTCCGAAGTGTAGTTGGGACTATGTGGGAGATGGCGGAGACGGATGGGCGAGACCTGGCGAGGAACTTCTACAAATCGCTATTCACTAGCCAAGAGGGAGGTGTTCCGTACTATCAGCGATCTGCGGAAGCGTTGCGGGATGCGACACAGAAGCTGAGGCATAAGAGAGGAATCACGCTGGAACGATGGGTGAATTATGTTCATTATGGTGCTTGATGATGAGTTCCCGGTGAGTGATCGAGTTCTCGACGCAACCCTGACGCTAACTAGTAGTTCAAGCTTTCAGGCTTCAGTGCTCCATACTTCAAGCTTCAAGGTCGGATTGTTCTGTCAAGCCAATACCCGTTTCCAGTAGTTAGATCGTTTCTGCTTGTTTTTCGTTGTATTGTTGTCTCGATGCTACACCTGTACCCCCCCAATTCCCATGTACGATACTGATTGTTGTACAGACGCGTAAATTACCTTGGAAGTCGTTTTCTCCAAAGTGTTAGCACCTACGGCACGCGGAATTTTCATGGAAGTGGTAATGCGCACCTGGTGCTGTGATTTGACGAAAACAAAAACAAAAAAGACACAGTCAGATTCAGGAGCTCTCCGGAGGGCACCCGTGCACTCAGGCTTCCGCACTGGCAGTCAAGGTGCACAACCGCAAGACAAAGAACACACTCTCCGCAGAAACAGTACATTAAAGATCGCATTTTTACTTACTGAGGACTCGGAGTCACACCTGTGGTATTATCTCGAGAAGGTGGCGGTTATAGTGTCGGCGTCCTAGTACTCAGGTTAGGCTAGTGCCTTGTTCAACAAACCGTAGCGGAGGTTAAGTCCAAAGTCAGCTATATGGCTGAAGACGGATGATGCATGGACCCTTTATTGCCAGTGGGAGTACCAGCCTTGGTGCATGATGCGCACAAGATGCCATGATAGCGGACGCCGGCTGGTAACTGAGGCCTGAGGTGCCAGGGCTTCAACTTTTACGGTTTCGCTGTTCGCAGTATTTCGATACTACCCTGGCTGTCGTTCTTCACATCCACTGGCACCTCGGCACCAGGGAACGCTAAGATACGCCTTTGGACTTTGAACTCGGATCATATGTTGTCATAGGGAACTCGTACAACGTATATGACGTACTAATCAACACCTAAGCTAAGGCACATATAAATACAGACAAACCAATTAGATCTGAACATCTTCCTCTCATCAACGACGGGATAACGCTTTCGGTGAGCCCTAAACCCTATCAAAGATACCCCCCAACGTGGCACCTCCACCCCCGAAACCTCCCATCATTATAGGACCCCAAGGGACTGCCGCATCCGACGTGGCACCTTCTGCGCCATCATCCCCAGGAATCCCCCACCCCACGAGAGGCGGGACTATCATCGTCTCTGCGCCTGCGCCGTCTTGCCTTCTTTCTGCCTCTTCACGGAAGACCCAGCACCCCCAACAGCACTTGATGCACGTAGAGCCGGAGCCATGCTCACATTCGGTGGATTTGCGCTTCCGACGGGTGTATTAGAAGCTGGCTGGCGCTCCTCGACCGGCGGCAGGCGCTCATTCTCGATATCCGATTTGCGTCTATGGAACGATGGGAGTCAGTCTGTGGATAGAGAACGAGGACATCAAAGCGGTGCGCGTAACTACGCGTCATCGAACGATTGATGGCGTTTTGATACCCTCTGCGCCGAGCGCGAGAGTCCCATATGGCAGTTTAGACGAGCCCGAGATACTCTTGAGCTCCGATACCCGCTCCGACTCCTCACTGTCATCAGGGTTTAAGCGGGGTTCAGCCAATGGGACGATAAAGGCGCAGGCCACGCACGCACCGGAGTAGGGAGAAAAAGTGCGCCATGCGACCGACGGCGAGGATCTTGTTCTTGATCACTTTGCGTCGTTCGGCGAGATCACGGTCAGCGGGTGCTGTGTTCATCGCGCTTGACCCTTCAGAGCTCTCCTTGAGTTCTTCCTGCGTGCAGATATTCAGCACTGCCGCGAGCATGTCCGTAACTGCCAACCAATCAATCAGCGACCGCCCATAATCATGCGGCGGGGGCGACGCACTCTTCTCGCCGACGAACGGCAGGCTCCAGCTGAAAGCGTCCATGAAATTGGGCAGCCAGTACGGATGCGGCATATTGTTGAACTGCCTGATGCTGAACATGTTCGCTTCGTACTTGACCATTGCCGCTTTGTTGTTGTACACGTCGAGATAATTGGAGCCGAGAAGAGCGTCATGACGCTCGGGAAGCCCGTCTTGCGGCTCTTGCGATACATCCGGTACCTGCGCGTCGTCAGCCCCAGCTGGACGGATGGTAGAAAGAACGCACCCGCGTCTTGAGCTTCGTGCGCGCGTATGATGGATAGCAGGCGGTTGCGCTCCAAGAATTCGCAGACGGCTTTGTAGGTGTAGAAGTAGGAGCAACCCCGCACGTGGTTATGCACGAAACTCTCTGAGCCCTTTTCCTGCCCAAAGTCCTCGATCGGATCCGACCACAAGATATCGCACATCAGCCCGGACGTTGGAGGCTCACGGAACCTGTCCAGCTGCACACAAGTTGCATTACAACGACGGGGAAAGGGTTCGGGTGTGTGGGCGGGCTCACTTTACGAATGTCATCGAGCGTGTGTAGCTCGGGAGATAGGCCACCATGTATGCATAGGAATTGTTTGTTCATGATCGCCGCAAGCGGGAGGGCGCAGAAAGACTTGAGGCACGCCTCATAAAGCTGCTCGGAATACTTGTGCTTACATTCGAGTTTGAACGTAAAGTAGTCGGTCAGATGTCGGCACTCGTGGTTCCCACGAAGGAGGAAGAACGAGTCTGGGTACCAAATTTTGAGCGCCCATAGATAGAGCACACACTGCGTAACCCCACAATCCCATGAGAAAGAATCATTGGAGTAGAGCAAGTGATGATAACGCACTTCGATGCTGAAATAGCCCCTGTCGACATAGTCCCCGAGGAAGAGGTAGCGGGTGTTCGATGGCTTGCCGCCGATTTCGAATAATTTCATGAGGTCGTACTACGATCGCATCGGATGTGAGCTGCGGGTCGGGGGAATACGACGAGGTGACATGCGCACGTATTGGCCATGAATGTCCCCGCAGACTGCGATGATGAAAAAGGCGTTTACGTTAGAGAGCGGGTACAGTAGTATGTGGTTTGTGGCACCTGTTACGGGAGCGTCGACGGCCAAGACGTTGGGCTCAGCGCGGAGGATCTGCGTCGCCCTGTCGATGATATACAGTGCGTGCTCCTCCTTTATGCGTCCCTCGCGAAAAAAGTGGTTTTTCAAGAATGCGATGTCGGGCTTGGTCTTGTCCGTCTTTGAGAAGAACTGGCATCCGTCGGAATGTTCATCGCGGGTGCTTGTACCTGCCGCAAACGGCACTCCCAATCGCATCTGCACTAACAGCAATAACGAGATGAGTGCACACACCTCCTTGACGGCACGTTCCTGCGTGCTAACGGTGTATCCATTCTCGAGCTGGTGCTGTGTAAGTCGAGCTTGGGTACGGCGACCCGGTTTTGTATCTCGTGGATCGCTCGCTCAAATTGCGTGTGGCCAACGGGCATGAAAGCTGTTATGTCGTGAGCTAGGGCAGAGGGAATGGGAGAAAGCGCTGAGGACGGTGATGTGCAGTGGGCCAAGACTCAATCCATCACCTTGGCCCTAGTACAGCGTCATATCAAGTGATCAATCTAGTGTGATCCCGTGGTCACCCTCATGAGCGCTCCAGTTGCTTGGGGGGCGCTCGATGATAAAATCGGACAAACAGTCGCAACTCAAAACGAATATATTTCACGTCGCGCACTTCATGCCGCTCTTTCGCCGCAGAGACACACGCCGCCATCTTGTTCTTATCAGCGATGCCAAGCTGTCCCGCGGAAAGGAGGGATCCAGCCTCGTCCAACACGATCGATATAGAAGTATCCAGTAATGGCTCCTCAAACGCAGTAGGGTCCGCAAGGACCGTTGACCTAGTCATGCGGGAAAAATTAAAAGCGCCGCGTTTGAGCTCAGTCAGCTGTATGGCCGGCATAGCATGACAAAGGCGCGGGGAACTTGCCCGTCAAATATGCCAAAAGAATACGAAATCGGAAGACGCTTGAGAGGCAGTGCCTCGCGGATCTTTCGCGAGCACGTCGTGCGGCCCGTCTCCTCGTCAAAATCGCCTTGGGGAGGGTCGCTGTGCGTTGTCGTCAGATGGCAGGTAGCGCAAACTGGTTTAGGGGATCGCACTGTTTTTCAGTGCAGCGATCATTGCGATGAGCGCGGCGTCGAACGCATTTCCGTCATAGTTGATGCACGTCGCGTCGATGTACAGGACCCACGCTGCACGCTCGGGGTGAATACATAACGCTGAGAGTGGGAGAACGCCAGCCCTGCGAGATGGTTAGAGTGGGGAATCGACGGAGGTGCTCACGCACGCATTGATTGTCGACGCAAGTCGGTCGGAAAGCACCTGCGCCTCCTCGGAGGGTGGTCCCGGCTTGAAGCGCGGCGCGCACAGAGCCGGAAGGTCAATATTCGGGACTGAAAGCGTTCCGGGGTTCAAGCGAGACATCGATAAAGAGTGAATACGAACCGATAAAGCCTTCGGTTGGCCGTTCGAGGTCTGGCTCTGCGATCTCAGCCTTGACTCCGCAGACGATTGTGGTTTCGCCGAGGCGCACGAGGGCAGAGCCGTCAGCGGTGGAGATGGAACCGACGTGTACGTATAGATCTCTCCATTCCTGCACCTCCGACCATCCGGACGAACGTGTTCAGCGAGAAAGCGTTCGAAATAGCACGCGGGTGCAGTCGCTGGAATATCTGTGCGTTGAGGTCGCCTGAAGACATGTGATTGGCTTACGCAAGCGAGTGTTGTTGTCGGTTGCTGCGCTCCACAGACGACTTGTTCTCGATCCGCCGCCCTCGTTCTCGCCATGTTCGAAGATAATCCGCTGAGCCCTCCCGTTCTTTGACTCGGCCGACGTCTTTGCCGATCTAGACTTCAGCTCGGGTCAACATTCTCCCGCCTTCCCCGCCTTACCCACCATTGCTGAACCCCAGTCAGAACTCAACAACGCCTGGTTCAACTTCTCCAACATCAACGACGATGCCCTCAACGCCAAGGCCATTTCCCGCAGCCCGACACCCCTTGGGACTTCCTCACTTTCGCCAATGACAGTCCTGACTCTGCATCAACCAGCCCTTTCTCACCAACTTTCGCTATCGACCCCCAGCTGATGGCCACCCCTGCTACATCCAAGTCTCCTAGTGACTTTGGAGATGACGATGCTGCAAAGGACGAACATCCCCGTGAGGAAGACGACGAGGAAGACGACGAGGGACCCGTCACCCCCCCACCAGTCAAGCTTTCCAACAAAGGCAAGGACCGCAAGTCTGCTGTTCTGTCAGGTGGAGTCCAGAAAAAGGTCCACGTCAGCTCCGTCGTGAAGACAGATCCTTATGACAACGCCTCGGACGACTGGCGCCCACACCTGACGAGTATCAAAAGATGTCAAGCAGGGAGAAACGCCAGCTACGTAACAAAATTAGCGCGCGCAATTTCCGCAACCGTCGCAAGGGTGAGTAGTGTCCTTTTCCCCCCGCATCTGCAGGTCATTCAGAGCTCTTTTCGTGAACAGAGTACATCACCACTCTCGAGGGCGACGTTGCCGAACGCGATCGCCTCATCGATGCCATCCGTACCGAGCTAGGCTCGACCAGGTCCGAGAATGCGGCACTGCAGCAAGAGATCAAGGCTCTCAAGAGAGCTCTCCTCTCCACCGCTGGCGTGCCGACTCGCCCGTCCTCCCCCCGCCGGGCCCATTGCCTATCACGCCGCCAGCGTCTACATCCTGGGGCTCCTCGTCGACATCGCCGCTGCTCACGCCAAACACGCAGAAAGACCTGCCTGCTACTGCATCCCCACGCCTCGCCGCAAAGGCGTTCTGGGGTGGCAGCAGCACCGCAATCGGTGGCATCACGCCAGTGCACACCGTCACGATCCCCGACCTTATCGCCGGCGCGGCTCTCAAGCCAGCTCTGCAAGAGAACATTAACCCTGCGCTCAACAACAATAACAACCCAACAGCGTCGGCCTCACGACACTCGGCGGGCCAGGCAAGCCTGCGCCGTTCGACTCGTTCATGGACACGAATCCGTTCACGATGAAAATGCTTGATGCGTGCGTTTTTGCCTTATTTGATTTAAACTTTTTCTTGATCGCTGACTGTTGCGTGTAGATATCGCATGCAGCTCTGGACCCGCATGGCACAGCAACAACAGCATCATCAACTCGCACAACAGCAGCAGCAGCAGCAACATCCCTCGCCCCACCAATCTCCGGCCTCGCAGCCAACCTCCGCCCTCACTACTTTTCATCCACACAAGCCAAGCGCGCCGCCGCCGCCGCACCATCCTTGTCCTCCCTCCTCAGCGGCAAGCAGCTCCCCCATGCGCCGTCCGCCTTCACGTCCGCATCCACACAGCGTACCCAACACCCCCAGCCTCTCCACAACCCGGCGCGCAGATGCCAACGCCACAGCACGCGGCACTTGCGACGATGGCCTCGCAAACACTCGTCCAGCGCCTCGGCAGCGCATTCTGGCAGGCCTTTTCTGGATCTTCTCCCCCATCTTCCTCTTCGGCGCAGAATGCACGTGCACCTGCGTGGGATGCCGAGAAAGTGCGGCGCGTGCTGGAGGGTACTGCCGTCGTACGTGTCGTCGACGTCGAGCCGCCTTCGTCTGTCCCTAGTGCCACGGAGACAGTGGTGCCGGTGAAGGAGACTAAGGAGGTGCAGACGCAGACGCCAACGCGTGCGCGGGCCATTTGGCGCTCGCTGCAGCGTGTGATACGGGGCTTAGTGTGCTTGAGGAAAGCATGCGGGCTCTGACTCTAGGCAAAAAGTGATCCAGCGTGATCTGTGTGCGTGTTTCCCCTCCTCACATCATCCTACTCGCTACGTCTTCTTAACCCTGATATCGCTGGACTATTTACTGTAGTGTGCATCTCGTTCTCATTTAATTCTACCCTTCTCTCTTCTTTGTGTTTGGTTCGTTCGGGGGCGCTCCTCCGTCTTACCCATTAACCGCCCCCTTGTTCCTGCTCATCTGTGATGGTTGCTCGCTCTGCCTGATCTTCCCGTTTTGTGCGTTCTTTTTATGCGGAAGTATGAATTTGTAGTACGAACCCTGTCTTTTATATCCGCCCCCACTCTGTGTAATTCGGAAGGGAAACACCCCCACAACTAACTAGCAAATGATATAACTCGACATAAACATAGAACTTTTTAAAAGACAGACAGATCGTCAGAGAGAGTCCGGCACCCAAGAAGCTAATAAAATGATTATACTAATAGAGATGTATGTTTTTTTGCGCACGTCGTGCGGATCCAACACAGGAGACCAAAGAAATAGTAGATGTCTGCTGCGCTCATTCGACAGCAGCCGTTTCCGACGCGCCTCCACCAGTCCTAATAGCGAGTTTCTCCAACCAGCGCGTCCGCCCATCGTTCCTCACCACAAGCCTCGCCGCCGCGCGCTCCCGCTCCGCAGCGCCCTGCACGCGCCACAGCACGTCCTCTGTCCGCGACACATAAAACAATCGATACGTGCGCACGCACACCTTGATCTCCAGTCCACCTCTAGCATAAAAGTCATTATTCCCCTCCGCTCTCGGGGCCTTCGGCATCGATCTAGCCGGGACGTTATCGCCATAGGAGGGAGAGGGAAAAGAGAGAGAGAGAGAACACACACGCACCGGCGGAGGAATGGGCGGCGCACTTTGCTCGCGGCGACGCCGGGCGTCTCGGTTTCGGATACGAATCCTTCGACGTAGGCTTGCCAGCGGCCCGAGAGGACCTCGGCGTCGTCGAGGCTCGAGCCGTCTTTGCTGAGCAGCTGGAATGTGAGCATTTTCGATTCCGGGAGCTAGTAATAGGAGAGGAGAGGAGGAGGGGTCAGGCGAGCCGTAACTACCGCGCTAGAGGGAGGGGGGGGACTCACCCAGTCGATGCGGAAGAGGCTCTCTTCGGGCCCGAGAATTTCCTCGGCTTGTTGGCGGAACTTGCGGTGGTCTTCGACGGTCGGAGCGTCTAGACGACGCTCGTCCCAGAGCAGCTTGGCGATCTTCTCGAGCTTCGCGTCTTGCTCCCAGCCCTGTACCTATGAAACGAGAAAAAGTTCCGTTTAGAATCCAATAATGTTGTAAAGAGTACACGATTATGGTCTTACGTGTTTGACAAGGGAGGCGAGCACTTTGTCGATGGTGAAGATCTTGTAGGCATCCTGCAGTCGCTCGAGTCAGAATGCAGAGAGAGAGACCGGAGAGGAAGAAAAGTGACGAACATGTAGACCGAACATCTCGCGCATCTGGTCCTCAAACGCCAGCTGCTCAATCTGGTTATCGAACAACCGCTCGCACGTTTCCAGCATCAGCTCATAGTACTGCGACGCAGTGACCCGTACGTGGGTATGTCCCTGACCCTCCGCCGACCCGCCCGTTTCGAGTAACTCGAGGTCCATAGCCGTAGGGTTGGGCCTCGTATTGAAACTCGGGTCGTTCACGCGTTCCACCGCAATATTCTTGAACAGGTGCAAGCGTGCGTACAGCACCTTACCAACCAAGATACATCAGCCTTCCTTCCCGTCCTTCGATCACGTTTTGACACACGTACCTCGACCATCCGGAGCAGGGTATAAAACCACGTATTCGTAAAGAACGACCGGCGCTTCGACCGCTTCTTCTCTCCAGCCACAGGGTGCGACTCGACCAGAACCGCCACTGGCGGCGGTGGGCGGTGGGGGCGTGGGTGGCGGAGCTTCATCATCAGTCGCCGCAGCCGGAGTTGGGCCAGTAGGAACAGGCGACACCTTACGCGAACTCTGCGGCGATGGCGAGCCAGGCAACGGGTGCGTATTAGCGCGTGCGGACTTTGCCTGCTCGCTCTTCAACAGGCTCTTACGCAGATCACCCGAAAAGTTCGCCGGCAGTGCGCCGTTCCGCGCGCGCGGCGTGCTCGATCCCCCAGCAGCCGCCGCATTAGGCCCCGCATTCGCAGCAGAATCCGCATCCTCGGCAACAGGAGGCGCCACTTCTCCCACAGCGGGAGTCGCAGAACCGTGCTTCCAGTTGCGCACGGCCGACGGACGTTCGTCCCAGTCGTTCAGCTGGAAAAAGGCGCGTACGATGCTGTAGAGCCTAATTTCGATCCAGCTCTTGCGCGCTGCGTCGAGGCGGAGTTGTGTGCCGCTTAGGCGGGCGAGGTACGCAAATGCGAGTTTGAGCGCGTCGCGGAGGACGTCTTGGTCTTCGATCTCGTACGCGAGCTGGTGCTGCGGACGCGCGCGCGCATAGAGAGGGTCGACGAGCGCGGCGCGGCGCGCCATTTGGGTCTCCATGATGGCTTCGATTTGCGCGATGAACGATTTGGCTGTGAGCGCTTTTTTGTCGGTCGTCTTGGAGGTGATGCCTTGGTGGTCCAGAGAGCGCGCGTAGTTCGCTAGATCCACGGCGCGCCAGATCTTGTTCCACTCGCGCTGCGCACGCTTCCATTCTACTTCCTTTTGCTTCAGCCGCGTGAGCACCACGGCAGCGCGAGCGCCGGCGTGTCCTGCATCGCCTGCAGTACGTCGAGCCCCGCTTCTCGCCCGTATATTTTCTTGATGATACGCTGGTGCACAGCCTTGCCCGCGCCGCCGAAATTCGGTTTCAGACGGAAGAGCGTACGCTCCTCAGGGCTCATTGCCATGATCTTGTGGCTCAGCGGCTCGAGAACGCCAATCGTGCGTACGAGCGCGTCGATGTGGAAGTCGTACTCGTGCCGCTCTTCTTCTGTCCGATGCAGCGCCTCTTCGTACACGTTTTTCTTATGCGCCATGAAAACGGAATCTTCGCTCGAGAAACTCGGATGTGAGATCCATTCGTCGTTTAGCACTGATTTGCACATCTCGTCGCGGCCGCTACATTCCACATTGATCTCCTGAAAGAAAACCGTTCACAACCATGCCCAGGAATGAAACAGAGCACGCACGTCTGCAGGCAACCGTCTGTAGCTCCCGTATCTGATATTCAGCTCCTCGCGACACGGCCTGTCGAGGATCGTCAATGGCCGCCCGGGAGGTTGGTATAACTCTTCTCGCTCCTTAGCCAGTGCCGAACGTTCCATAGCCTCGTCCCATCCCAATATCTCCTTGAATTGGACCATGAGTTCTCCCTCTCCAAGGAAGGAACGGCTTTCGCGCACGAGTCGCGAGCGGTCGATAAAGTCCTGTGAGAAAAGATTTACGAGCTTGAGGAATTCGTGATACGTCTCACGCGAGTCAAGAGCCGCTTTGACGCGTGGGAAGAACTGCGTCTCGTCAAAGGTAGCCACTGAGGCCAGCGGCAGAGGTAGCGCAACGCCTGTGCCAGGTTGCGCGAAGTTCTGCGGTTCAGGTTGAGGCTGTGCATGGTGCGCGTAGTTGTTGTGGCCCGATCGACGCGGCGATGACGGAGCGGGGATAGTGTTGAAATGGGAAAACGCTGGTGCTTCACGACCCGTCGGGGCCTGCTTGGCCTTCATGGGGCGTTAATCATTTCCCAATGAGGAGCCAGGAAGACACGTACCCGGCTCCCGCTCGCACGCCCTGTGTCCCGCTCCTTCTCCTTATCTCTATCCGCAGCTTTCCGTCGCCTTTTCGCGGGGGCAGAAGGGGTCGGTGCTGCGGGCTCTGCTGGCTGTTTCCGCTTCGGCGCCCGCGTGTGTTCGCCAGTTGGTGTGCCGGTTCGAGTGCCAGGCCCTCTGAGCGCACTGAAACCGTCGTTATCCTGCATACCTGTGCCAGGTAGGAAATCCAGAAACGTAGAGGATAAGTCCGGAGCATCTTTAAAGAGCTCTTCAACTTTCGCAACAACCTCGGCCTAAGGTATCGAGCATTAGTATTGGTCAAGGGCGCGAGAGATGGCAGCAGAACGGACGTTATTTGCACTAGACTTGTAATTGGAAAGGATCTCTAGAAACTGCTTATACGTGTCTGGATCGTTACTGAACCGCGTCTTGATACGTTGGACGTATTCCATCGCAGGTCCTAAAACCTGACGTTCGTGATCATCGGACGTGGGAAGGTCAATGGAACTACTCGAGAGCTTCGGTGTATTTGACAACCCTAAAGCAGATGTAGAAGGGAGCGGGGCAGATACGGCAGGTTGGTCTGATGGAGGCAGTTGGCCGAGTTCCTGCTGCGGTGCTGATACCGCTGGGGTAGGTGCTTGAATGCTGGGGGTATTGGTTGACCTTAACATCGTGCCAGACGGGGTTGTGACTGTGATAACCTCTGACGACTGCGAGTCAGAGCCAACCTCGATGCGATATCCGACTGGAAGAAACGTGTTGAAACCCTGGATTAGGAAAGGATGGCCGTGAAATAAGGTTGCAACGCGCTGAATTACTCCAGGTGTATCGATCCTATGAACAGAATGAGTCAAGGCGATCATAGATTGGCACGGGCGCTTGCGACCGGGTAGAGCAGCCGAATCCAAGGACACTCACACTTGGCTCTTAAAATCCTTCATAATATCCAAGAAGACGTTATACACATCCGGCCTGTCATGGAACTGGATCTTCACGGCGTCCAGATAGCTAAGAGCGTCAGTGACGTTGAGCTGACGGTCCGCCGCGCCGTTCTGGTTCTCCGCTGCGGGTTGGGAAGCATCTGGGTTGGTCTGCTTCTCTATTGGAAGTATTGGCTGCGGTGCGGGAGCTGTAGGCGTAGGCGCTAGGGTGTTTTGATTATCAATTGGAGGGTGTGGAGAGGGTGGAATGGGCTGGACCGGCTCTGGCACGGTGGCATCTGTGGATGATGGTGGCTGTGTCACGTTCTGAAGGGAAGGATCTATTGAGGGGTTCATTAGGGTTCCAGGGTTCTATACTAAGCCCCTCCTGTGAGGAATTAGATGCGCGATTATTTCAGACCTTAAGCTAACGTACCGGCGACGTGTTGAGATGCAACCGTGTCCCCAAGAGTGTCCAATGACAGCTGTGGCTCCGAAAATAGCGGGCTGTAGCAGCGTAAAATCCCGCGAAAAAGACGATACCCTGGGTGGTGATGTGGGCAGAGTGTTGTGCGTTGACGGTTGCAGTCGCGGTCGCGGTCAAAGTCGCGACAAATTCCCCGGACCGTGTCGGTATCGCGGCCCGCCTTATGACTTAGGCTGCTGAGCTAATCTAGTACTCTCTCTCATCACGAGAATCCCGAGAATCCCAAATTAAAATGTTGCGGACACGCCTACACGACTTACACGAAGTAACGCGGACAAACAAGAGAAACTAGTAAAAACACTCCTCCAAAAACATAAAAACCCCGTCCAACCAAACTCACAATCCGTCGTATAGGCGTGGCTCGATCGACGTGGCGACAGTGGAGCAGAGATAGTCTTGAGATGGGCTGATGGCTCGCGACCCATCAGGTCTTTGAGGGCCTACTTAACCTTCATGGGTCAATCACTTCCCCGATGAGGGCCAGATGCTTTCTCGGCTCCCAATCGCACGCCCTGTGTCCGGTCCCTTCACCCGTGCCAACTTAGCCAGAACTCTCCGTCACGCGATCAGTAGGCAAGAGATCGTGCAAGAGGTCCAGAAACGTGGAGAACAATTCCGGAGCATCTTTAAAGCTCTCTTTAACATTTGCAGTAGCCTCGGCCTGTGGCATCTGGTCTTAGTACCGAGTATTGGTAGAGGACAACGAGAAGTAGGAGTAGAACGAGCGTTGTGCGCACGAGACTTGCAATTGTAAAGGATATCCATAAACTGCTTGTAGGTGTCTGGATCGTTACTGAAGTGCATCTTGACGCGCTGGACGTATTCCATCGTAGGCCCCAGAAACTTGCGTTCGAGATTGTCCAACCCATGCAGCTTTACGACACAGCCAGAAAGGAGCCGCGAGATGACGAATGACCCTCAGTAAAAACGAGAAGTCGGAGCCGGTCACCGGCGGTCCGTATGGGTCAGCTGTGTGTCCGATTCAGGTCGAGCCGAGTCACCTTGCTTGGCAAGGTCATGAGTCGACTTGTATTTACGTAACGCGTCTGTCAAAACCTTGCATGGCCAAACAAGTTACACTGTGCACAAATTTTGCCTGTTAAGGTTAAACCCTTTTGCTTGTTGTGTAGTTCTTGCGCGTTCTGTTATTACCCTCACTGAATGCTTCTCTTATTCTTCTTGACCATTTCTTCGTTTTTGTGAATGTGTCTTCATTGATTGTATATGCCACCATTCATATTTAGTGTACTGGCTAACGTTACCACCTCTCAGTGCATTGTCCAAATCTTGCAAGGTCGGTGTTTGGTTTCCCATGTCATTGTGTGCTTGGCAGTGCTTGCCCTGAGAATAGCTTCAGAATTGCAAAAAAACTGCCTTTATAGCAGACTCCTTCCTGATTTGATGCTCTGTGTAAGAGACTATGACTCACTACTTAGTACATCAGCAAAACAATATTCGATTTACAGCGTATTATGGAATTGGGGATACATAACACATATTGTAATATATTGTAAGGTAGTGTGATATATAACATTATATTATTATCTAGTGTGATCATGGGTGACTGTCTTCGAAAATCTACTGGCCAACTTGTGATGGCTTGCAAGGCATCGCCATTCTTGAGTCTATCTTGTGATATAATATTATGATATTATAATCACTGACATATGTGGTCTGTCACACAAGTTCTGGAAGAATGACATATTTATACGCTACGGCAATCTTATCAGACATGATCTACATAACATTACAGCTTACAGAACAGTTACATCCAGACCTGAAAGTGGAAGAAGCATCAAAGAAGCTTTTGAAATGTCTTGTCATTCAAGCCGTCAAGGACCCAGATAGAAGTGCATATGGACTGCAGTGTGGCCTCAAGCAATAGTTGCCGTGTGGGACTGAATGAACCACTGATGAAGCTAGGGCTTTTGGACTTCAAATGGGATGGAAATCCAGTTGTCTTGCGAAAATCCAAGCTGTCATTGCATTGGCGTTGAGTGGAGAGGGACAAGGACATTTGACTAGGAGGCTTCGAGTGACGGCGTGGGAACGATGGGAAGGACTTCGCATGACTCCGAGGGCAAGTCCGAGCTCAACAGCATGTGGTTCTCAGCCATCATAAGGGTAGACCTGCATTTGCAAGCCAATAGTTTGTCCGACTGCAATGATGAATGGAGGGGTGTACTGTAGTCAAATGGCCAGGCCAGGATGACGGGAGCGCCGACGGCACTGGTGGGGTTTTGCTGCAGGCGGCGGGGATGTCGACGAGACTTTTGACGACGAGACTTAGATTGATCGTCCCTGTGACATTTTATGAGCCGAAATGGGGGCTGTTACGTGCGAGCTGCACGTGAGCCTGACTTAGGCAACGTAGGGTGAACGCGGTGACTCAGCAGTATTCCTACTCAAGCACGAAGGCTGAGTTACGTCTCAACGCGCGAAGGTGGAGCGGTTGCTTTGACTATTTGGTACGCGGCCCCGAAGGACGAGAGAGAGAGAGAGAAACCCGGCTTTGGATAGCAAGACAAGAGTGTTACAAGAAATCCAAGCTATCGACCACAACAGTCGATAGCTTCCTTATATAGTACCGTACCGTAGCCTTCCTTTGTAAGTGAGACCGCCACAACTACTACTACTCATCCTCTGCGGTGTAATCATCCACGTATGATCAGTAATCCTATCACAAATTCATCAGTCATCGTACAGTGACCAGTCATTGTCCTCGTCATGTCATCAGTCATCGTACAGTAATAGTCCGTTATGCCATGTCCCCTGAGTTATTGGCTTAGGTCAGATACTCACTATGACCCGGGACGTTACAGGGGCTTTCGAGACCATGAGAGTCACGGGTATGAGGGAGATGGTTTCACGCAACTCCAAGGATGACTCTGAGGGGTTCAACATCATGAGATCGACAGTAGACTCCAATGCAGGGGTCGACTTGGGCTAAATGTCACCAAGTTTAAGGGATATTGGTGCGGGATGTGCTTTACTGAACGCAAGGAAGACTAGTGCAGAGATTCAAGGCCAGGAGTTAGCGAATCCGAAGTAGAAATGATGGAGCGTTCCAATGCAATTGACCTCATCGGCTCATCAGCGAGTTGTTCCCGTGGTGGTGAAGGTGGCTGAAGTTCGATTGGTGGAAGCAGCTGAGCCACAATGCTGGGGGTCACAGTCTGAATAGGAGATAAAATCTGCGGTACTGCTGGCGGCGGTGGTTTGTGGGTATCCTCAATTGTCGTGGAACTGGAGCTCTTTGTGCGTTTGTGCTTTTTACCAGATATGAGTGATATGCAGCACACACCACTCATAAACCTGCAGTGACCCTCCTCCCTCACTCTCTCCTTCTCTTTTCCCTTCCTCTCACTTTCGTGGCCAAGGTCTTCCGTGCTGCTGTGCAAAGTATCGCGCAAGATGGGTCATGCATCATATGACGCTTGGTGAGGATAATATGGAGGAACATTGGTAGGAACTTGCATCGACTTGGGACGACGGGGCAGTGTGGTGATGCCAGTGGAGACCCCTCCAATGTTGAAGTAGAGTCAGGGTTGTGTGAGCGGTCACCTAGCATAGTGCCGAGAATTCGTCCCTGCTTAGGCTTGGTCAGTGAGTCGACGGGAGCGATTGCATTGAGGTGTCTGAAACTCCGCTCGTGCTTGAGTTCAAGGGTGGCAAACCCTAGCGGGGATCCTGGTGTCAAATCAAGCGTATCAGAAGACCGAAAAAACCAGCTTGGCATGTGGTATGGAGTTTGTGACTGTGATGCAGTGGCACGGGGTGTCGCGTCTTGGCTAGGCAGCTGGCCGGCATCACTTGGGCCAGGGCTTGTGCGTCTCTTGTGGACACTCCATCTCTTGACAGACTCAATACGTGACAGAATGGAGGACCTGGGGTTATTGTTGAGGATTCAGGAGGGGAGAGATCCGCAGGGGACATGTTTGGGGTGGTTGGCTGGGGTGAAGAAGGCAGGGGAGAAAAGGCTGGTTCCCTGTCGAGGAGCTCGAAGACATTGTTATCTGGAGGGCAAGTTTTCTTCCGAAGGCGCCTGCACGCTTTTTGAGCAGGCGGGCTGGGTGGTAACATGGTAAGCGGGGAGGTGCCTCCACCACGCAAGGGGAGATGTGCCATAGATGAGTACATAGCCAAGTTGCGTCCTGAAGGTATGGAAAAAACAGACATTGTTGGAGAGCCGGGGAAGGCCTCACCTGGAGGTGTTGGAGAAAGTGGTAGCCGGGGGAGGGGAGGTGGGGGAGAAGACCGGGTGAGGGCAACCTTACGGGGATGAGCGGTGACAGTCTTGTCCTCCTCTTGGACTGCAAAGTTGGGGCCATCCTCGTCGTCTGAAGAGTCCCATGTTGGGTCAAATGTCGAGAGTGATGACGCATGCAAGGGTAAGATAAATTGAAGCAGCTCACAGGAGCCGCTGACTGACGAACGTGTGGAGGCAGGCAGTGAAGGACGAAGGTTGAGTGCTGGCACCGGCACTGTACATACAGTGTGCGATGGAAAGCAATATGGTGAGCAAGAGATACAGCGAACTGAGTGGCAGAACGAATCATATGTTGATATCTTACCTTGGTCAAATGAGGTGGTGGTCGGCCAAGGAAATCGATCTTGAGTGTATGAGAGAGTTACTGATGTTAACAGTGAATGCATGGGTGTGCTTGGAGGCGAATTTTGAGAAGAGGACAGGGCTCACTGCGCTAGCATGTACTTCGTATTCAGAGAGGGGGGTGGTACAGCAAGACCGAGGAACAGGCGGAGGGGTAGACGCCACCGTTGTAGCGTTATCACCTAACGCTTGTTCGACTTGAACAACCTTGCGGCGTGATACTCGAGTATACAGATGAATGGTGATAGTCACTGGTAACTTAGCTTAGTTACACTGCAACTAGGTCGCTGTTGCTCGACACTAGGGTATCCAAAGGATAAGCTTCAATCAATAGATTGGAAGACGAGAAGAATCGACTGGTGAAGACGAGAGGAATCGACTGGTGATGATTCAAGAAGACCAAGCTGAAGAGCCTTGGTCTTGATACTACAGCTTATATACAGTTACTCGCTGGCTTTAAAGCGCAGCTTAGAATCCAAACCCTAGTACCACTATACTAGTAATGAGTCATAGTCCGTTCTAATAATACCTGAAACACCGGTGAACCCAAGTACCGGCGACGCGTCAGTGTCCATGACTAATTGAGGCTTACTATCGTAGTCATAACCGTATAGTAAGCGTCCCGAACTCCGAGACCTCGTAATGAAGATGATATAGTTAGTCCGAACGATGTCAAACCGTGACAACCGTGACATCTTCCCATGGTTGCGCAACATAGAACATGGTATTTCCCAACCTCGCAGAACCTGTGCTCCGTCCACTCAGTCCCGATATGGAACGCACACCATCACAATAGCCCAGCGATGTATGCAGTTGCACATTGAGACTGGGTCCAAGCTCCAACTTGTTGTTGGTGAGCTGCCAAGTAAAAAGGAATGAAGGGTTCGTTGACATGGTAGTAGTTGGTGTGGTTGATCACAGCTTGGATCTGAGCCAGCTCCGTCACAAGATACTTGGCTTCCAGATGGCTTCCGGCCATGACGTCCCTGAGAATGACGAGGGTACTGCATCCTGGCCAACTCGCACGCGCTGGGCTGTGTAGAGTAGAGCCAGCGCCTGACGTGAGCGCAATGTCAATGGGACAACTTGAAGAGTCTGGAGACGACCGTGGCGCATCGACGAGGCGTGCCATGGGCTCTCGATTTCATGAACCGCAGGGCGCATCTGTTACAATTCAGTTGTGGACTTGTCATGTTGGATCACTAATGTACGATTACCAAGGGTGACTGATGATGATGAGTCGCTTGTCAGTCACATGACTCATTGATTAACAATCATGAGTCATTACTTACGAATTCCTAGGATGGCAGTAGTAGGTTTTAGTCAGGATGTGTCAGCATGTATGATTATGTAAGCGAAAGCGGTCGTGTAGTAGTTTAGTACTTATAGGGCTGCAGAATGGTTTGTATTCTGCAGCTTGAGCTTCTTGTTATCTTCGCTTCGTGTTGTATCCAAAGGCTTCTCTCTTCTGTTCCACGCTTTGGGCATTCAGGCCCTCATCTGCATCACTTCGATATACAACTTAGGTCATAGTACCTCAAAGACATTGGACTCCGCCTTCGCACGTTGAGATAAGGTCCACTCAGGATCACGAGACTCCACCTTCGTGTGTTGAGATGTCACTCAGCCTTTGCGCTTGAGTCGAAGACTTGCTAAGTCACCGCGTTCATCCAAAGTCGTCTAAGTCAGACTCACGTGCAACTTGCATGTTACAGCATCACTCCGACGGAGGAAAGCAGCACGCTCATTCCTGTTGCCCACTGGAGAACCTTCACCAAGTGAACGGAGTTGTGCGTCCACATTGGCATTCAGATCATAGTCGTTTTTGTCATCCACAGGACCTGACTCGTTGGAGGATCTGTGCAACGATTGCGCCATTCTTGATTGCACCAGTGTTTACGGAGGAAGTAGATGGACAAAAGAGAAGAAGCAGCGAACCAAGGTCTGATCTGAGGTCTGATTCAACTATAACGCCGTGTGGTTCAGGTGGGTGGACAACTCGCCAGTGACAGGGGCCGACGGAGTGGTGGAAGAGGGTGGCATAGATGACGAGGTAGAGGATAGGACAGGGGAAGTGGTGGTTGTAGATGATGTTAGAGTGAGGGTAGGATGTGGAATTGGTGATCAAGTTGAGGGTCGTGTGGATGTGGAGGTGTCGTAGGAGTGGAGGGTTCTGAGCCTGAAGGAGTCGAGGAAATTTGCCAGTGCCACCAGCCCACTCTCACGAGCGATGGCTCTTGAAAACTCCCTTGGAAATATTCTCCAGAGTCTGCAAATTGATTAAAAAATGTAGGGATCGGTGTAAGGGCGGCTCAGCACGTGAGTCCGAAAACTGTCTTTTCGCACCGTTTTGGACCGCTCGGCCAACTCCGGTTTGTCTACCTATCTTGGACATCAGCCACGTTCTCCCATATCTACGACCTCCATTGTTGTCTCACTTCGGACCACTCTTCTCCTCCTTTCCTTTCCTTTCCCCATCTCCTCACCTCTTGCCTCTCCATCCACGTCGCCCCTTCATTCACTACCGATCGATCCCCATCGCTGGCTAAACCAACCTCGGGATGACCTCTCATAGTGGCCTTGCGATCCGACCGCGCATCGATTTTACAACAATACTCTGTTTCACCCGACAATCCTTCCATGTCCCGTTAATATCATTCATTAACACCAACCCCTACCAATCGATTCCGAACGGTAGTACCTGACCATACCCGACCACTTTAGGTTGCGCTCTCTGTCTCAGGCACAGGCGCGCCCTTGTTTTCTTTTGTCTCGTTGCTATTTACTGATCGTTTGTATTTACTATTAGTGCGCGACTTTGTCTACCTCAGCGCTGCACTTCGGCCTCGTCTCTCCGATCCCCGGACTCCCTTCTTTACCTACGTCTCCTTCATCGTACCTTGCGACCGCCTCGTGTTCTTGAGGGTCTACTCCCTTTTTCTCATCGGACTATCGTTTACCTTTCCCCACTTCCACCATTTCACCCCACAACTTTCGACTTGGACGGATTTCAGCTCGCACGATCTTAGATACAGCCCGCATGTATTTAAGGCTCGAGTTCTAGGTGTAATCCGATAGTCGAATTTCCCCCTCTCACTCTACGTTTTCTCGTGTGATCTCTGCAGTGATTTCCGAGCTAGGTCTAAGAAGAAAGACAGCTTGAAAACCCACTCGCCCGTCGTCGCCTTCCTCCTCCCCCTCAAGACCTATCCTCGCCTCTCTTCCTCGACCACTAACCGCCCTTTCCTCTTCTTTAGGTATCACTTTGTCTCAGTCTGCTTATTCGGCTGAAGACGACTTCTTGAACTCGAGCCTCGCGTACTCGTGAACCCCTCATATTTCCTCACTTGTTCGACGACTTCCTGTAACTCATATCCCCCTCACGACGCGTTTTGCTAGGCTGCTGACTATTCCTTGTACCTCCTACCTTGGTCCCCTGCTCCCTGCCGCACGACTCTCACGCACACACTTTCGAGCGCGTACATCGGGTAACAAATGGGTAGTCAAACATATGCTCAGATCCTGTTCTGGCAAGTGTACGATTTACTACAGAGAACAGGGATGGAACCACGCGACAGTGTGGGTGACACCAGGAAGGGTTTCCAGAGATATACCGAGCAGTGTGTTCACTGTGTTGCAAGGCTGGCCTCTCAGAGGATTTGAGCCTCGTCGCCTTGATACCTCCACTGAGAATGAGCGTGCAGATGCAATTAGGGCATCCCAATGGTTGTAGGTGTTGTCACTGTCATCTCTGTCTATGATATGGAAGTAGGCTTGGATTGTGGGATGCTGATCAGGATCGAAGTCAACTTGCCCCAACACCCAAGTTAGCACGTGATTTAATTTGGACGGGAGCAGAGTGGCACTGCATATATTCACAGAACTTCTGACACATTTTTCTTTTCCTCCTTGCCTCTTACATTCAAGTTGTACTACTGCCCTGTGCCACCTCCACTCCCTACCTCCACATCTCCTTCGTCCTCTGGGATTTTTCTCCTCATCGCATATACATTCGGACTCTTCATGGCCTTGAATGGACTTCCATATCTAGCCATGCGTATGGTCCCTGCGACTCTTGGAATTGCCACTGTCCCTCTTGCCTATCTGACGCTCTGTGGTCTCGATTGCCATGCTACCACTGCCGTTCTTGCCAGCACCCCAACTTGAGAGAGGAGATAGTGACATTGAGAATTGAGATGGACATTGTTGGTTCACATCACGATTGGGACCATGGCCCAAAACAGGTGTGCCTGCCTCCATCCTGATGCCCCTCGTCGAGATGCTCACTGTTGAACTCAATCGCGGGAGCCCAGTACAGGTGTGTCTGACCGTCCCGATGTCTCTTCTGTGTGCATACATACGCCATGTGACAGAGCCAGCCTGCCTCCCGTCGCTCATCCCTGCATTCCCTCATGCCTCCACCCCGCATGTCAAGAACACCCTTCCTCCTGTCACCCTCCAAGTCCTCCCCTCCACCTCAACGTAACAGGAAGTGGGACTTGGATCCTATAGATGTCATTTCTGTCACATCCTTGCCGATTCACCACCACCAGCACCTCCACAGCACAGACCACACAAAAAGGCCAAGAAACAGAGGAGACAGCTCATGGCTCATGTCCTTGTACCTCCCCTCCCGTCTGGCACACGTAAATCAGATTGCGTGCCAGTGGGGCAACAGCCTTGCACATGTGATTGTCGATCTGTGAAGGGTAAGGCGCGTGCATGTGATAATTTGGGCTTGAAGGAACTCATGCATGTCCTACAGAATGCATTTGAGAGCAACTGGTTCAGTCCTGGCAACACCGATGTGCCAGCTTTGGGATCGTGGTGGTTGCGCAGGGTGGACCAAGTGGCGTTGTGGGTACTGGGGTCAGGAGGATTAGATATATAGTTTACATGTGTAGTTAGTGATGAAATTTGAAATGGATTACAAGCTGAAGAAATGTGCTACAAGATCTGAGTAAACTGAGAAGCAATTATAATCACAGTGAAGGCATATTAAGACTCACAGACAGCAAAAGGCCTCACAGGCCTCACCATCTACAAAATGTATTGTAATAATCGAGCCGCTTATGATATTCACACAGAAACATCAGCAGTTTACGAAATCATTGAGCCATCAACAGCTGCTTTCACTGATTCTGTAATCAAGGAGGTATTTATGACCTTCACGGTGATTACAAGGTATTATAAGGGCCTAAAATTTTTCAATTATTTTGCTGATGTACTCATGTGTGTTTTCCCACCATCACTTTCCTTTTATATCCAACTTCACATCTCGTTACACTACACACTGACTGGGGACACTTGTTGCATGTCATGATCATAATGCATTTGGATGTTTTTTTCCTTTTCACTTCTCTTACTCATTCTTACTGACTCATCCACCACCCCTTTCTATCCTTTCTTTGTTCCCCATATGTCTCTCCCCTTTGTACTTTACTTTTTTTTTTTTTTTTTTAGAATCCATTTCCGTGCACCTCAGGGCAAATTACCCCACATAGCACTTTACTTAAATACAAAGCTCTGAGTCAACAATTGTGAAATGTTTCCTACTCCGATATCACAAGTCCCCCCCACTCCCTTGGAGATGAGTGACCTGGCTTCCCGTCAAGCGTTGAGAGTTGCAGGGCAGTTGTGCTGCCGTGGTGTGAGGTGCAATGTTTGCGGTGGTCGGTTCTTGAGTGTTCCGATGTTACATGTGTCCTACGTCTTCCGCCCCTCCCTTTGTGTAGCGTTATCACCTAACGCTTGTTCGACTTGAACACTTCTGCGGCGTGATGTGCGAGTATACGGATGAATCGTGATAGTCACTGGCAACTCAGCTTTAGTTGCACTGCCACTAGGTCGTCTTTACTAGACACTAGGGTATCCAAAGGATAAGCTTCAATCGATAGATTGGAAGAGAAGAAGAGTCGACTGGTGATGATTCAAGAAGACCAAGCTAGAGAGCCTTGGTCTTTACTACACGACTTTTATACAGTTACATGCTGGCTTTAAAGCGCAGCTGGAAGTCCAAACCCTAAGACCACTATCCTAGTAATGAGTCACTATGAAACCTGAAACACCGGCGAACCCAAATGCCGGCGACGCGTAAGTGTCCATGACTAATAACGGCTTACTATCGTAGTCATAACCAACTAGTAAGCGTCCCGAACTCCGAGACCTCGTAATGATGATGACAATCAGTCCGCAACATGTCAAAACGTGACATTACCCCTTTTTCAGGTAGAACGTCCTCGTTCAAACACCCAAGGAATAATGGTGGCACCTCGACTGACCGAAACCTCCTGATCCATGATCCTCTGCAGTCCATTGGCCTCTCTA
>WITN01000792.1:0-39353 GCA_015025155.1 Lactarius quietus | reverse complement strand
CACCTGCGAACTTATCAACCAAGTGCCAAACTTGCGCCCAAACGACATGGACCCTTCCAGATTGTCAGTGATGTCCCCTGTCAACTATCGATTGGAATTACCTCCCAAATGGATATCATGACGTGTTTCACATCGATCTTCTCACTCCTTATCGTGAGACTTCCTTTCACGGACCAAATTTCCCAAGACCTCCCCTGAATTAATCGATGGCGAAGAAGAATATGAAATCGAGAAGATTCTAGATCAACGCAATTCGGCAGAACAAGGCGCAAACAATTCCTTATCAAATGGAAGGGCTATCCAGACTCGGAGTCGCAGTGGGTCAACGCCACTGACGTACATGCCCCTGAGCCTTAGCTGAGTTCAAACGGACTCTGAATTCCACTCCCTCACGTATAAAGACAGGCCAGTCGTTGGATGAAGCACATTCAGTTCTTCCTTCGTCGAACAATGTCCAGTTCCCCACTGCTGCTTCTAACACTTCACAAACCTCTTATCATCTTCCCACTGTTGTTGCACCTACCTATGCCGAAGTTGCACGCCGCCTTCCGACAAATCAGTCCAGGAGACTACATCCCCGAAACCCCTGATGTATGCGGACACGACGCTGGAGGATTGGAAGAAGACCAATCGGACGTGGAGGAGGAACAGCTACTCGCATCAAGAGTATCACTGTTCCACAAACGCTTTATCCCGGTTCCAGACAGCGCCGACCTCAGTGACGTGGAGCGAGTTTGTGGAAGTTGTAAGCAAAACCGCCCGTCATGTCCAGGCCATCCTGACGCCGATGACTCCCACATCCACTACGACTGTGGACAACTTATCTACAACTGTACGTGTAACAACAACCCCCTCCACGTCCCTCCGCCGCCAACGCCTCGATATATCAATGTCGACCCCCCTACCAACGTCATCATGGACCCCGCAACGTCCTGGGTATTCACATCCGCGCCACCCTCCGAGCTCGTGAAGACGACTCGGATAAAGAAAATCAAGATCCCCGCCAGTACCGGATCCCAAGATGAAGGGGTACCACTTGTGCCGAGGAGGCACGAGGCGAGGAAGAAGAGCTGGTGTGCAGCACCAAAAGAAAGCCCTTGCTTCCCAGACTATCGAGGAGGCGGAGTACCAGCCGAGCAGCAGCGCAATCGGGACAAGGCTGACGCCCCTGACGGATTCGAACTAAACATACCCCCTAGATTCATTAACTTTAAGGTGACCGAGAATGGTCATCTTACTGTCGCCAAGTACATCCATGTGATGCCTGGCAACAACCCGATCGTCTACGGATGCATTGAGGAAGGGGTGGGGACATTCAGCAAGGTGAAGTACACGCTGCTCCTGATTTCGATGCCGTGGATAACGACCGCCATTACACGCATGACCAAATGCGGTACTTGCGACAGGATTTCGGTGATCGCCATGGGTCGACCTGGCCATGGGGCAGATCCCTGATCGGTCGTTATGGCGGAGGTCCTGCGATACGAGCTATCACCAGCCGGTACTCCGAGCTAGCTGAGCGGATCACTGCTCTGGAGAACGAGCAGTATGTGGTTGGCAATGAGATCAGGAAGTGTACGCGTCGGCTCGAGGAAGCTAACGGACTACAGAGGATTATGGATCAGGAGGTTTCGGTCAGCAGAGGTGCGACTATTATTCCCTGGGTGTTTGAACGAGGACGTTCTACCTGAAAAAGGGGTAATGTCACGTTTTGACATGTCGCGGACTTATCATCATCATCATTACGAGGTCTCGGAGTTCGGAACGCTTACTATACGGTTATGACTACGATAGTAAGCCGTTATTAGTCATGGACACTTACGCGTCGCCGGCACTTGGGTTTGCCGGTGTTTCAGGTTTGATAGTGACTCATTACTAGGATAGTGTTACTAGGGTTGATTCCAAGCTGCGCTTTAAGCCAGCGCGTAACTGTATATAAGTCGTGTAGTAAAGACCAAGGCTCTCTAGCTTGGTCTTCTTGAATCATCACAGTCGACTCTTCGTCTCTTCCAATCTATCGATTGAAGCTTATCCTTTGGATACCCTAGTGTCAAGTCAAACGACCTAGTGGCAGTGCAACTGAAGCTGAGTTGCCAGTGACTCTCACGATTCATCCCTATACTCGCATATCACGCCACAGAAGGGTTCAAGTCGAACAAGCGTTAGGTGATAACGCTACACCATGACTAATTGAGGCTTACTATCGTAGTCATAACCGTATAGTAAGCATCCCGAACTCCGAGACCTCGTAAGAATGATGATAATTAGTCCAAGCGATGTCAAACCGTGACATTACCCCTTTTTCAGGTAGAACGTCCGCGTTCGAAAACCCAAGGGATGATAGTCGACCTCGGCTAATAGAAACCTCTTGATCCATAATCATCTGAAGCCCATTGGCTTCCTCTAATCTGCGCGTACACTTCTGATCTCATTGCTGACGACGTACTGTTCATTTTCAAGAGCGGTAATCCGCTCACCGAGTTCGGCGTACGGCTGGTAATAGCACGGTATCGGAGGACCTCTGCCCACAACGACCGATCTGGGATCTGCGCCATGGCCAAGTCGACCCGTGGCGATCACCATAATCTTGGCGCAAGTAGCGCAACTGGTCGTGCTCGTAATGGCGGTCGTTATCCACGGCATCGAAATCAGGAGCAGCATGAACTTCACCTTGTTGAATCTCCCCCCCTTCTTCATACACCCATAAACGATGGGGTTGTTGCCAGGCATCACGTGGATGTACTTGGCAACGGTAAGGTGACCATTTTCGGTCATGTGAAAGGCAATGAATCTGGGAGGGATGTTCAGTTCGAATCCGTCAGGGGCGTCAGCCTTGTCTCGAGCACGCTGTTGCTCGGCTGGTACTCCGCCTCCTCTATAGTCTGGGAACAAGGACTCTCTTTGGTGTTGCCACACCAGCTCTTCTTCCTCGCTCGCCCTCCTTGGCACAAGTGGTACCCCTTCATCTTGGGATCCCGATACTTGGCGGGGATCTTGATTTTCTTTATCCGAGCGTCTTCCCGAGCTCGGAGGGTGGCACGGATGTGAATACCCCAGGACGTCGCAGGGTCCATGATGACGTTGGTAGGGGGTTCGACATTGATATATCGAGGCGTTGGCGGCGGAGGGACGCGGACGGGGTTGTGATTACATGTGCAGTTGTTGATGAGTTGTCCACAGTCGTAGTGGATGTGTGAGTCGGCGATGTCAGGATGGCCTGGACATGACAGGGCGGTTTGCTTACAGTGGCCACAAACTCGGACCACGTCACTGAGATCGGAGACGCTTGGAACCTTGACAAGCGTTTGTGCAACAAGGAGGTTCTCGACGCGAGTAGGAGCTCCCTCCTCCACGCCCGATTGGTCTTCCTCCAATCCTCCAGCGTCGTATCCGCATACATCAGGGGTTTCGGGGATGATGTCTCCCGGTTCAATGCATCGAAAGGCTGCAGCGACTTCAGCGTAGGTGGGTTTGTCGGTGGAGATGGCAGGAGCATGGTAAGAAGATGTAGAAGTGTGTGTGTGTGTAGCAGAGGAAGGGGAAGTGGTCATTGTTCGTCGGAGGAAGAACTGATGCGCTTCATCCAAGGAAGAGCCTGCTTTTATGCGTGAGGGAGATGGATTCAAAGACCGTTTGAACTCAGCTAAGGCGTCAGGGGCATGTACGTCAGTGGCGTTGACCCACTGCGACTCCGAGTCTGGATACCCTTTCCATTTGATAAGGAATTGTTTGCGCCTTGTCCTGCCGAATTGCCGTTGGTCTAGAATCTTCTCAATTTCGTATTCTTCTTCCCCATCGATTAATTCAGGGGGAGGTCTTGAGAAATTTGGTCCGTGAAAGGAAGTCTCACGATAGGGGGTGAGAAGATCGATGTGAAAAACGTCATGGATACTCCATTTGGTAGGCAATTCCAATCGATAATTGACTGGGGACATCACCTGGATGATTTGGAAGGGTCCATGTCTTTTGGGCGCAAGCTTGGCGCTCGGCTGATGGGTCCTCAGGTGACGCCCTTCTAGCCATACGCGATCCCCTATTTGGAATTTGGGTGTATCTTTATGTGATACCCATGACTTCTGAGCCTTAATAATCTGTCTTTGAGCGTGTTCCCGTGCTTGTTTGAATTGATCGAGGCGTAACGCCACTTGCGGCAAAGGACTGGGCGTGGAATTCCAATCAGCACGAGGATTATGCCCCATCAATAAGAAGAATGGAGACTGCCCTGTGGCCTCATTGGGCCAATTGTTATGCGTGAATTCTGCTATTGGAAGATAAAGATTCCAATTGTCTTGTCGTTCATTTACCCAAAAGCGGAGATATTGTTCAAGCCATTGATTTGTCCACTCCGATTGTCCATCTGTTCGAGGATGATATGCGGTAGAGATATTTTGACTAATTCCCAGTTGTTTGCATAGTTCCCTTGTGAATTTGGACGCAAATCTAGGGTCTCTATCGCTGATGATCTTGTTTGGTAGTCCATATCGCATGAATACGTGTTTGATGTATAACGCTGCTGTTTCTTCTGCATCGATTTCCTCATTACAAGGAATGAACACCGATGCTTTAGTACAGTCGTGATCTGTGACGGTAAGAATTGAATCGTAACCCTGTGCGATTGGCAATTTAGTGATAAAGTCAAGAGCGATAGTTTTGAATGGCATAGCTTCCGGTTTGGGAAATATAGGTTGTAGTGCGGCCCGAATAGGGCGATTGTTGACTTTATGCCTTTGGCATTCTGCGCAACCTCGTACGTAAGCCAATACGTCTGGTCGTATCGTCGGCCACCAATAGTATCATTCTACTATTTTGCCTGTCTTATTAATTCCTGGGTGTCCGTGTACTGGGGTGTCGTGATGAGCGGCGATTATTGATTTCTGCTCGTTACTTCCCTTGGTGATTACTCTTCTTCCTTCCTTGTACCAAACTCCGTTGATCTTTTTCAGTTTGTGTGGATCTACCCAAGGTTTAATAACATCTTCGTCTTGTTCGTCTTTGTGATTGATCGACCCCATTTCTTCTACTGCGATTGTTGCGAACGAATGGATGGGCATGCCTGTACGGTGTGTTTTGTTGGTTCGTATGAATAATTTGTCTGGTAACACCGTGACATTTTCATTGTCTTCTTCCCCGTGATCGTAGTCGGGTCGTCTTGACAATGCATCTGCTCGTCCGTTCGCAGTCCCTTTATATGGTGAATTTCGAGATCGTATTCCGACAACTCCAGTACTTCCCTTGCGACTCTTCTACTGATCTTCTGTGGTTCTCTCCAGTACCACAAGTTCATGTGATCCGAGAATACTTTGATTTTATGGGGTGATCCCGCTAGTAGAGGCCTCCAGTGTCGTAGAGCCTTGACTATTGCCAATAGTTCAAGATCGTAGATGTCATAATTTCGTTCCGCTGTGTTGAGGGTGGCGGAGTAATAGCCTATAGGATGTCTTTTGCCATCAGTTTTCTTTTGGAGTAACACCGCTCCCACCGCGAAACCTGATGCATCTACTTCCAACTCGAATTGATCTTTCAGTATCGGTGTGCCAATACAGGTTCACTTGTAACCCGTTTCTTCAATACGTCGAAAGCTTGTTGTTCCGTTGAGCCCCATTGCCATTCCGTTGTTTTCTTTGTGAGATTGTTCAGTGGTTTGGCAATTGACGCAAATCCTTTCATGAATAGACAGTAAAAATTGCAAAAACCCAAGAAAGATCGTACGTCCTTAACTTTAGTTGGCGTTGGCCAATTTTTAATGCCCGCGATTTTCACAGGGTCCATACGTGTTACCCCTTTTTCAAGGATTACCCCCAGGTAATCGAGAGAAGTCGAGTGAAAGGTGCATTTTTCCGGTTTGAAGAATAGGTCATATTTCACAGCCACTGCTAGTACATCCCGAACTGCATTGATATGATCAGTAATGTTTGTTCGGGTTGCTATACCGATGTCGTCCATGTAAACCCGAATGGTGGTCCCCTTGACTTCGTGTTTCGCAATCGTGTCCCGATAGATGTGATTCATCATGGTTTGGAAAGTAGCGGGTGAATTTGTTAATCCAAAAAACATCACGGTAAGTTCGAAGAGTCCATATGGCGTTTTAAACGCCGCTTTGTGTTCATCGCCCGCCTTGATATGGATATTATTGTATCCCCACCGTACGTCAAGTTTAGTGTATATGTGTGCACCGCTAAGGTCTTTGATGAGGGTTTGAATCAATGGCAATGGGTAATTGTTGCGGATTGTGAATTCGTTTATCCGCCGGTAATCCTGTACTGGGCGTAGTTTTCCGTCCTTCTTTTTGACAAAAAAGAACGGAGAAGCGTACTGTGACTTAGAGGGTCTAATATACCCCTTGTTGAGGTGTTCGGCTATGAAATCTCGTAAGGGTTTGTCTTCCAACTGTGATAGTTCATATATGGAACAATTGATGTGATCGGGAGTATTTGCTTTGAACTCGATCGCATGATCCCATTCTCGAGAAGGGGGAAATCGATGTGATTCTTCTTCGCTAAAAACCCTTTTAAAGTCTTCGTATTCTTTTGGTACTTCAATGTCCTTTTTAGGTCCTGCGGCAATAGCGAGATCAGTAGCTGCTCCCCTAATAGAACATTGTGCTCCCAATTTGGCCATGATATTACTCTTCGTTGTTTCAGAAAGTATATGGGCCACTACACTGGTGTTGACCAGGGGGTGACAAGACCTTATTACAATTGGTAGTGTTTTCTCGTCGATAGTCCCATGTTTCCAGCTGAATTTTGGTTCGAAGGTACTGAGCCATGGATATCCAAAGAGGAGATCTTCTTTTCCGATATCTGCTAAGAGGAATCTCATTTTCCTGGTAATTCCTTTTGTCAATATTTGTAAATCGACGAAGTGAGTGACCGATCCCTTTTTGTTTAGAGTGTCATCGATATTGAATAGCTGTTTTGGGTTCGACAATAGGGTCGTACCCAATCCCATTCGTTTCACAAATCGTGGATTTATGAAATTGTCTGTTGCTCCTGAGTCTACTAATGTCTTTATATCAGCCTTGTTGCTGCTGGTTCGGATTGATACTGGAATTCGCATAGAACGGAAGCGAGTTATGTATACAGCATTACAACGTAAAGCCCTCACCCAGGCCGTCGGGTTCAGGCGTCCCCAAAATCCTTATTCCCCATCAACTCCTGCATTGCCATAGCCTTAAATTCTTCAGTTTCATTGGCTGCCGTTCGTAGCCAATCATTCTTCCTTTCTTCGGTAGTGCGGTTATCCGCTACCATTTGAGCGATGTGGAGGTCTTCTCCTATTTCAGAGCGGTCATCTACCACTTCTATACCCCTAGAGTTACTAAAGGGCCTAGGTGGATTACGTGGTTGACGTGGCTGGGAGCAATTGCGACTGAGGTGTCCTTTCTTTTGACAGTTATAGCAAATTACTTCCCTTAGATCTGGGGGTTGCCTCCTTCGCAAAAATCCTTCGCGAGGCTTGAAAGGTGGTTGGGAGTTATTGAGATATGGTCTCGGCTGTACCAACACGTCTTCTGCATGCGCTAGCCGTCCTCTGGCCCTGGCTCGATCAGCTGACATATCCATCGCATCTGGATGACATTTGAACTGCCTCCAGTTGGTTTGAGTTGGTGGTGATGGTCGGGGTTGTATTTTGTATTGATCAATCTTGTTTTTCATATGGAGATACTGACCTTGGCGTTTGATGGCTGATCTTTTCCAATCCTCATAGTCTGTAGGATTGTCATGAAGATAGATGGTCTCATGCAACTTGGTTGGTAGTCCGTTTGCAAATAGATCGAGGACCATCGGTTGATCTATGTTATAGCCAGCATATCTGACTAGTTGTTCGAATTTCGCCACGTACGTGTCAATATCTCCTTTCTCCATTTTAATGCCCCTTCGCAATTCTGTTTGCGCTTTCTCCTCCTTTAGGGTGTCCGCGTATTGCCTCATGAACGAGGAGTGTGTGTTGTACCATAGCCAATTGTCATAAGGGTCTCTCCCATTGACGTCTACTTGGACTCGTAACCAAGCGACCATTGATCCTACCCATTCGGTTACCGCTGTTCCTTGAATATACGTGAGAAATAACATAGCTTTTTGGTATGGGCTACGCATGATGGAATGGGTAGTGTTGATTCCTTCATATAGACTCCATTGCATGAGAAATTCTTCTGCTTTTTCACGGTCACCCGTGAATATGGCTGGCGGATTCCCACAAAATTTGTCATGGAGCGCTGGTACGGGTGCTTGTGCCGCTGGTACTGGTGCTGGTGGGTGTCCAGCAGGTGGTCCTGCTCCGCCACCTGCTCCGTTACCTCCTCCGTTACCTCCTCCTCCTCCTGGGTTTCCTCCTGGACCTCCGGGGCCTCCTCCTTGGCCTCCTTGAGGTGGGTCCACAAGTGCTCGAAATGCCATGACCGTTGGTGCAACTGGTGAATTGGTGAGAGAATAAACGGGTTGTATAGAGGAACTTCCCGTGGCGGCCTGCGATTGGACATGGGAGGTGAGTGTCGTCATTGCTCCTAATCGTAATGATTCTGTAGCGATTGCTAGAGTGATTCCTTGTTGTGATGGAGAGGACGATCTTGCTTCAAGAGATATGTTACTCTTCGTACTTGGTGATGGGGGTGGTGTAGTAGACGATGGTTTGGGTACGATAGCGTTGTCCAATTCTTGTACCTCTTCTTGTGTAAGTTCGTTGATGTAGATATCACAGCCTAAATCTTCCAAGGCTGCCCGGAATCCTTCCCACTCTCCGTCTCCGTTCTGTGGTTGAAACCAGCGAATTTCCACCCAGACGTATCGATCGTAAAGGAACTCAACTGCGACGGACCGATTATCTTCTCGACTCTTGGCGTGATATCTGGTGGTACCTGTAGTACTACTATACCGGTATTCCGTATTCTTGCGAAATCGTTGTGGTACGTTGTCAGCACCTCTGTGTTGGAACCAGAGGTCGTCACAGTTCTGACAGCGGTCTCGTGTAGTTTCTGATGATGCCACGTTGAAGCTTGGTCTTAATGTAGCGTTATCACCTAACGCTTGTTCGACTTGAACACTTCTGCGGCGCGACGTTCGAGTATATGGATGAATCGTGATAGTCACTGGCAACTTAGCTTTAGTTGCACTGCCACTAGGTCATCTTGCTAGACACTAGGGTATCCAAAGGATAAGCTTCAATCGATAGATTGGAAGAGAAGACGAGTCGACTGGTGATGATTCAAGAAGACCAAGCTGAAGAGCCTTGGTCTTAATACTACAGCTTATATACAGTTACTCGCTGGCTTTAAAGCGCAGCTTAGAATCCAAACCCTAGTATCGCTATACTAGTAATGAGTCATAATCCGTTCTAATAATACCTGAAACACCGGCAAATCCAAGTACCGGCGACGCGTCAGTGTCCATGACTAATTGAGGCTTACTATCGTAGTCATAACCGTATAGTAAGCATCCCGAACTCCGAGACCTCGTAAGAATGATGATAATTAGTCCGAGCAATGTCAAACCGTGACAGCCGCTGCTTGATGACGAGCTTTGGGGGGTCCAGTCCTCGATTCACAACCCTGTTAATGTAATGGAGACAGAGCCGACAAATGCAAAGGTAATGTCTGAAACCCCCCCCCCTACTAACGATCCCCTCGTGCAGATTTTGGTGGGAATCACCAACATGAGCAAGAGGTTCGAGGGTATTGAGGAACAGCTCAGCGCAGTTGAGACGGGCAAGTGCCATACTCCTGCTGCGGATCCGCACCCCCCTCTCCCCCCTCCCTCCACGAAACTGGCTGTGCCCGCTCAGGCCGCTGGTCATGCTAACCTGCAGGTCCTGTGGCCGTGCTGCGCACAACCGCCAGTGAAAGCTGCAGTGCCCACACAATGGGAGACTTCTCACCCAGAACCAGGCCCACCTTCTGTCACCCCTCCAAAGTCCCATGACCAGGCGGCCTCAGTCGATGATCTCACAGCGGCGGACTTGGATGCTCTTGACAAAGACTTCCCCGAGCTTCCCTTGTGTCCTCCTCTTCCTAAGGTTGTCCCTCCCCCACGGCGGGAGGCGGCATGGACTCTGGCGGGAAGGAAACGAGCAAACACTGCTTTTGCAGGTAATAGCTCGGGACCGACCCGCACATCTCCCCCCCCAGCCCGTACCAATGCTTCGGCCCCTCTCTTTTCTAACGTCACTATCCAACATGACGGTGGCCTCCCTGACAAGGTTGAGGAGGAGAGCATCCAATCTAGGTCAGGTGAAACTATCACCATGATTGCACATCAGCAGCTTGAAGCGGCTAGTGCACACGCCCCCACTCTTATCAGCGGCCACTGGGCTTCATCCAAGGAGACCACCGGCAATTTCGTCTACAAGTTTGCTGGTCAGGTTCCCTTCGAAAAGATCAGACAATTCCAGTCCAGTCTCACTCACCCGCTTGGCCGACGAGGAAAGGTCGTCCCCGGTCAGGGGTGGGCATGGCTCCAGTTCTGCAACACCCCTTCCTCTCTCTCCGATGGCTCTATCCTTGGAGAGGCTTCGCTCACCGAGGAAGTACTCTGCAACCCAGCCTTCAAGAGCATCACTCTTATTCAGGACGTGCGTTGGCAAAGCATGGCCATGGTTACATCCAAGCCAGCAGCGACCATCCTTGTCTGTATTTTGGACCCCACAGGTGCCCATACAAAAGTTATCATGAATGCTCCCATCCACATGTTCGGATGTCAAGTCACAGTTGTCTTCGCAGGTGAGCAGCCGAACTTCAACCAGTTTAGCAGGTGCCACCTGACTGGACATACAATGCGTTCACCGCTATGCCATCTCCCACCTAACGCCATAAAATGCTATTGTTGTGGGGGTGCTCACCACTCCGACCAACACTCCTACCACTGCAAGGCAGGTCATAATGGACCTTGTAATTGCCCTCCCAAATGTATCCTGTGTGGAAGGACTGGACATCATGCAAGGTTGTGCGATTGCCCCCAACGGGGTAATTTCAGCCCCCCTTCCCTTGAGTCCACGCCGCCCCAACCCCCTCACACGTCATCGGCCCCCGCAGACATCCCGACACCTAGTGCCACAGCCTTGCCGAACGAGCTCCCTACGCAACGTGAACCTCTCACCGAGTCCACACTGCCCCAGAAACTCTCAAAGGCTCAGAAGAAGAGAAAGGCGCTGAAACGCAAAATGGAGGCTAAAGGTACAACGCCGGTCGCCGCGGACCATGTCGTTGCCCCAACACCTCCCACAACCTCGCGTACCTACCAAGGTGTCGTGGGTTCGAGCAACTATTTTGCGATGCTCTCCAAGCTCCCTGCCGCCAACATCACTGATTGGCCATCAGATGACGCTGGGTACAATGGCAACTTTAGTGCTATCCCCGACATTCCTCTGCCTGCTGCACCTTCTGCTCCAAATTCATCGCCCTCGACAAAGGCGCTGAGAAGGGTGGATGGTATCCAAGTGCTCAACATGACTGACCTCATTAGCAAGGGGGAGGTCCTCGAGAAGTTTCCTGACATCTTCCACCATGACAAAGAAGGAGACGACGCTACAGATTGGGACGAGAATTGGGGCAGGCTGGCCCACACCACTGAGCAGGCCATTGAGGACCTCCGGGTTCGCTTCACCGCCATGAGTGACCTCCCTTTGACAGTTAGCACTACGAAACTTGCCCTCGCCGATGAAGCAGATGAGGCAGACAAATCTGACCATCCTGCGTATTTTAGAATCATCGACGAGCAGTGGGGAGGGAACGGTAACGGGGATGTACTTACCCCCATGAACTACTTCTTCCACAAGCTGCCGGGATCGATGTTCTTTGCCAAGTACCTATTGCCGGCGACAGCAGAGGAACTCTTGGACGAGCTTACCAAGATGAAGTTTGCCACGAATCGGGTTTTCGTCATCCAAGAGTGCGACATCCAACTCGGAGGTGACGGTTCAGGGTGCACAGTTTCCAAGCAGCTCAGGAGCATCGCCAAATCGGACGAAGATAAGGCCACACTGGCTGCCATTCGCCTGATCATCAACGGCACGATCACAGACAGCATTATCGAATCTGCGGCGGTGGCCAAATGCAAGGCGCTTGCCAAGAAACTGTGTAAGATTAACCGTAAGCTGACTGCACCCCCCGATTGGCTGTGGGCGCGTATGCTCCTCAGACATGTTAAATGGGTGGACATTGCGCTGGATCAAGTTTCTGACAAGGGCCTTGGGCTCATCGTCCGGGCGGCATTCAGCTACGTCCTGCTGCTCAGTGGGTGACCTTTTGCAGAACATACTCACACACACGTGCTCCGGAATTTTGTAAAGGGAGCCGAAGATGCCATCATGCATGAGGGGGACGACGCGTGAGCACTCCCTATTAGCTGCGAACATGAGGAAGATGAATGCCACAATGCATGCACTCCTCGAAACTAATATCACTGACGCTTTTCTGTTTATATCAGAGCCTTTCTTTTCTGTTATTGGTAATTGGCGGGCGGACCGGCAGCGTACGGGAGAGGTGATTCTAGGAGGGGTGGCTCACCCCAACTGGAAGTGCTATGCCCCATACACTGACGGTTCTGCACCTGCCAAAGTACTAACATATGTTCGCACTTATGATACTATGCGCCCTAAACACTTACGAAACATATCCATGGCCCCTCGATGGGACCTTATCCATCACAATTGCATACTTATTACAGACTTTACAGACAATAAGAGTATGTTACATGTCATAATCTTTTACCATGATGTGGAGGACAAGACTTGTCTCACCACCCTTATGGCACTGGACCTTGACTCCACTATCCCTACTTTACTTATCGGGGACTTTAATCTCCACTCCCCATCTTGGTCTCCGCCGGGTTGGTCCCCATCTCCCCACGTCTGCCTGTTTGAGCAATGGGCAGCATGACAGACCTTCGAGCTTCAGACCCCCCCCAGTACCATTACCCGTCTTGGGCAGGAGGGACAACGCGACTCCACCTTGGATCTGACCTGGCACAACTTCGCCACGGTCCTTGGCGATGCCCTCACTCCCCCTGTGGTGGACTGGGAAGCCTCCTTGGGGTCGGATCATGCGGGCATCCGCTCGTCTTGGATCACCAGAAGTAGCAACTGGACGACTTGAGTAGAGACCCTCCACACGTTCAAAAATGACATCAGCGCTGAGGAAGAGAAGGCTTGGCGGCAGTCCATATCAGAGCGATTGCCACCGCTCTGGCCCCTACTCTCTCCCCCAGACATCGAGAACTTCGCGGTGGACCTTCAGACGGCCATGCATGATGCTTGCGAGGCTCATATGAAGCACAAGAGGGCCAGAGGTGCTTCCTCCCGCCCCTGGTGGAACAAGGAGTGCGATGCCGCGGCAATAGCCTTGCGGGCTGCTTCCTCAAACCGTACCAGGGATGATGTCTGGACGCAAGTGCGAAAAGACATGTGGCGTGCGGCACTTCTCGCGAAGTGAGCCTGGGCGGACGAAGCAGTGGAGTCTGGGTACGTCTGGGACGTGGCCAAGTGGCAGCATGGCCAACAAATGACCAAGGTCAGCGCTCTTCGACGTGTGGACAGCTCCCTCACCTCTAAGCTGGATGAGATGGCTGCTCTACTTACTCAGCAGTTTTTCCCACATGACGACTCCTCACCTCGTCTACTACAATACAATGACTCCCCTCCCTCCTCCCTGCAAGACTTTGTGGAGTTCACTACCAAGGAATTGCACATTCTCTTGTGCAAGACGACCAACAAGTCTGTGCCAGGCTCATCTGGCATCAGCTGGAGCATGCTTAAGTCGGCCTGGAAGGTCATCGGCGATCACCTTACCTGGTTGGCCAATGCTTGCCTGTCAGTTGGCTTCCATCCCCGTATCTGGCGCCACGCACTGGTGGTTGTCATTCCCAAACCCAACAAAGCCGACTACGCCATCGTGAAGGTGTACCGGCCCATCAGCTTGCTCGAGACCATGAGCAAGCTCATCGAGAAGGGGGTGTCAAGCCAGTTGATGTTCGACCTGGACAAGCACCGCCTCCTTCCCACTAACCAGTTTGGCACGTGTCGATTCTCATCAACCATCGATGCGGGCTTGAGCTTGGTCCATGACATCGAACTGGCCCATCAGTCGAAGTTGAGGATTGGAGCCCTCCTCTTCAACATATCAGGGTTTTTCAACAACGTCAACAAGGACCAACTGGCCCACGTCCTGCGCCTGATGGGCTTTGCCCAGGGTACATGTGACTGGGTTAAGTCTTTCCTCTCGGAATGTCGAGTCAATCTCACCTTCAACGGCAAGGTGTCGGATGAGCAGGACCAGGCCAAGGGGACGCCGCAAGGCTCCCCAGTCTCTCCTATCCTCTCCACCATCTACACCGCTCCGCTCTTGGCAAAGTTGAACGCCACCCAGGGCATATCCTTCGCCATGTATGTCGATGATGGGCTCATAACTGCGCAGGGCCAAGACTGGAACACGGTCAAGGACACCCTCCGCAATGGGTATAGTATCTGCGACAAGTGGCTTCGTTGCAATGGTCTGGCTATCGAGCCGGACAAAACTGAACTCATCTTCTTCCACGCCCCCAGGTTATCGCGCCTTGACAGTGAGGACGTGCTGGATGGCTTGGAGCTCTGCATCCATTGGGCTGAGGAACAATCGCAACCGCTGAACGGGGAGGCTAAGGGCCCGGCTGACCAGCCAGTGTGCCCCCACCCTGAACCCAAGTTGCAACCTCATTCTAAGTCGAGGAGGCCCAGTAGGCACCTCGAAGGCGATTGGCAAACCCCTCAGGGGGGAAGTACCGGAGCCCTGAACACCTACTGGGTCGAGGCAAAAGCTCTAGTACGGTACCTGGGGTTCTTCTTGAACCACAGGTTACAGTGGAATGAGCACATCGACATCATGTGCAACCATGCGCGGGCGAGCCTAAAAGCTCTGTCGGTGCTAGGGAACACACACCGGGGCCTTTCTATGGCCAAGTGGCAGCTGGTGTTTAATGCTGTCTGCCTCCCGGTACTGTCTTATGGGTGCCAACTATGGATCAACGCCCACAACAAAGTCGGGCTCATCAAGAAGGTCCAAGCAGTCATGAACAACGGTGTAAAGGTAATCTCTGGAGCCTTCAGGACGGCGCCCAGGGAGGCTCTTCACGAGCTGACCAGGGTGTTGCCTGCAAGGCTCTACCTTGAAAAACTGACGAACACCTCCACCCTTAGGCTCTACCGTGTTCCCCCCACCTCTCAGCTCAGGTGCCGTCTTGGTCCTGACTGGGCGGAGGAGTCCTTGGGCAGCCCACACGTCAGCAATGATGGGGTGGAGACTGTTCATCTGCGCTCTGGGCCGAGGAAGAGCGCACTGCACCCCACAGCCTTGGAGGCACTCGGCGCACGGGTACCTGTCCAGGGCCCTCACACCGACGTCATGGCAGTACCCCCCTGGGAGGTTCCCAACTGGGCAGGTGCGGTGAAGCTTAAGGGGCGGTGCACCCCTAAAGACTGGAAGACGGACGTAGCGGCCCTCTACTCAGGGTGGTCAGCTTCGGACGTGCAACGGGTCATATTCCAGACGGTGGCCACAATCTCTAACAAGGATCGGTTCAACAACCTCAGGGTTGCCGGCGTGGCTGCTGTCATGACCACCTTTGGTGGAGGCGGGGAGCTCCAGAACCAGGTCCAGCAATGGTGCCTGGGGACGGAAGTGACCCAGTTCGATGTAGACTTGTTCGCAATCACGAAAGCGGCCGAATGGGTCAAACATTACTATAAAAATCGTGCACCCCCCTCCCATATTTACTTACTGGCAGGGAACCTGTCCGCCTTACAGGCCATCACTGACATTTGTACCCTTACCTGTAACGTCCCGGGTCATAGCAAGTATCTGACCTAAGCCAATAACCCAGGGGACATGGCGTGATGGACTATTACGGTACGACGATTGGTGATGCACTGTACGATGACTGATGATATGACGGGATGATGACTGATGATGTACTATACGCTGACTGACGGGTTTGTGATACGCTTATTGATCATACATGTACGATTACCCATCCGAGGAATGGTCTTAGTAGTAGTGGCGGTCTCGCTGACGAAGGCGGACTGCAGTAGTACTATATAAGGAAGCTATCGACTGTTGTGGTCGATAGCTTGGATTTCTTGTACACTTCTCACATCGAATCTAGGAAGCTCCCTGTCTCTCTTCCTTCGCCTTTTCAGGCCGCGTCTCTATTCCTTCGCCTTTTCAGGCCGCGTCATTATCTACAGAAGCAAGACTCCGCCTTCGTGCGTAGAGAACGATACTCCGCCTTCGTGCGTTGAGACAATACTCTGCCTTCGTGCAAGAGTCGACTAGTTGCTAAGTCATCGCGTTCACCTTACGTTGCCTAAGTCAGGCTCACGTGCAGCTCGCACGTAACATTACCCATCAATGGACAGTACTTACATTTCATCACACACTGACCTCCTTCTTTGCTCAGCACAGGGACATCAAGTTGTGGTTGATGTGGTCACACCTGGTCAGGAAACAGACCCAGTCCACCCTAGCTCGTCAGGCTGCCCTCGGCACCTGCACCATTACCCCCCACACCTTGCTTTCATCTATCCAATCCCCCTCACATCAGAAAGCTGCGGCTCGGAAGCGTGCCTTCCACCTCTGGAAGACAGAGTGGCTCAAAAAACGTAGAGCTGAACCCCACACCTCGTTCGCCAGGGAATATGCCCTCACACGGCCCCCGGACGGGAAGAATCACCCCCTCTGGTTAGGTGTCAACAGTGCCACTGTCAACATCTCCAGACACACCACGTCCACCACACTTCACCTTGTGGTGGGCCACGCCTTCACATCGGATTACACCAAGCGGTTCCAACCAGACATACTGCCAGACAAACTGGGCTGCGAGTGCGGGTTTCCCGACCGCTCATGGTTCCACCTCGTCTACGACTGCCCCCAGTTCGAGGAAGCCAGGGCCTTCGCTGCAGGACATGCGCGATGGTCTGCCTTTTCCCCTCAGGACCTTATGGGCACCAATGCCGCTATTTGTGGGAGGTTTTATGACTTCCTGCACACATCTTGGGCGGCATTCAAACCCAATGAGGAGATCACCATGAGCTCCTCTCAGCTAAGTCACACCGACGCAGGGGAGGGCCAGTTAGGGACAGCGAGCACCCCCTCTGGGGCGGGCCAGTCCTTGACAGCGAGCACCCCCTGGGACTTGGGACCAGCCCAACCAGCCACTAGGATAGAGTCGTTGTTCCACGACTTCTTCCTCTCATCGTGGGACCTCATCTCCCACCCCCCTGACCCAGGCTAAAATGACCACCATCACTGACCACATGAATGATGTCCCTTTGCTGGGTAAGTTTTGTGGTTCACTTTGAATACAAACTTTCTTGCGCGTCCTCCTTTTCCTTCATGGACATGTTGTTGACACGGACCGGTTATCCGGATTCCTGTTGTAACGTTTCCACTAAACGTTGGTTCGACTTGAACCCGAAGGCTTTCCTTGTACCACTTCTAAGTCAAGTGCATGGCTTGCAACCTAGGAACAACTCGTGAAGGGCGAATAATCACAGATGGTCCCCTTATACGACGTCACTTGAAGATAACTCTTGACACAAGTGAGAGATGAGAGAATAATAGTCACAAAGACCAATGACTCTGCTATAAGAATGCTTGGCTATGCCTGAGAGGAATACAGGTGGATGTCCAAGACAACTAAGCTAACGACTACTGGCGAAACCTGCCAACTACTTATAGTACTCCAAGACAGTATTCTAACTGAGCTCGAACTATAGTAAACACGACTCACGACCTAATCTGCCAATGAGAATTGTCCATCAAGCCACAGGGGCTTATCATGAAACATACAGTGCATGAGGCATACGGCCCCACATGAGTCAGAGATAAAGACAACCATATGACTCACAAATGATATCACAGTCAAGATAACAAATGTCTCGGCGCAACATCAGCGCATCAGAATACTTCCATCAGAATCGACCCATACTGGGAATTGTCCAGACCTTCGGCTATCGGGAATGCCGCCTCCGACCTCATGCCTACCATGGTCACATTATACAAAGCTCTTCCATCCTTGAAGTCCCATGACTTATCGCTTAGGTCAGATACATGCCATGACCCGGGACTGCACGTGACATGATCACGTGGTCTTCATTCGTCCTACAGTAGAGGTGCCAGCACTGGAGGGTTCTGCATGAACTAGCATTCCACTCACAAGCTGGGCGATCTTCAACGCTTCTCCTTCTCCAATATAGTCTTCTTCGTCTGTTCCTGCTGCCCACACAAGGGCGCGTACTTGCTCTTCTTCATCGTACTCTGGGTCTTTGCCTACCCACTTGTGTGCTTCTGGGTAATCTTGGCAATTCTTCCAATGTTCATGCATACAGCGACGTGTTTTGACGTTGTCTGAAGGCGAGACGATGTCGGTACGTGACACCTGTGTTGAAAGGATGATTGAGTCATCCTGTAACTACTGGTATCTACTTTGATCCCCTTAAGGGAATGGACTATTTTAAGATATCTTTATTGTCTTTGTTCCATGTATAGTAGTTCCTTTGTTCTTTATTATTAAGATACCGGTAGTAGCTGTATTTAGATCAGCTGACGTGGCAGTACAGTGTTCTATTTGGTTTCCAACCAATAGTTGTACTTGTGTTACAACTACAGATACACACACGTGCTGTATTGGGGAGCACGGACCATGTGCGCACAGACCACCCTCAGTAGTATATAAGGGTCTCTGTTTTCATCTTCACACTTCAGAGTTTCTTCAACCTCTGAAGTGTAAGTCCCCACTTTACTTTACTCTCTTCACCTTTGCTCACACTCTAGTATAGAACTGTTTGCTTTATAGGTGTGTTACTATGTAATATAGAGTTTCTTCAACCTCTGAAGTAACTGTTTGCTTTATAGCTTTTGTGCTAACTCCTAAGACGTCAGTTGCTATCTGCGCAACACATGTCATACCTCCTGTTCTTGTCTTTATTTTGACTTTACTTACACTTCCACTGGGTGGGTGCACATCTTTACTTTATTGCCTTCCTAAGGGCTAGCATGATTACGACTCCATATTAAATACCGACTATATGTCGCGTGACCGGCTTTGTATTATGTACTGCTCCGGGATATAAATTCATAAAATAAAAAAAAAGACTACATTTGATACGTACTTCCGTATGAGTGTTACAATGGACTCGATGTGATGGGTCGCTCATCATTGAAATGGTGGCAGGCTTCGTGTACGCAGAGGAAACCCAGGCTTCGTTCTTCGTCACGGTTATCGTGGCACCGCCACTCAGCGCTGTCTGCATCCATTGTATCTTAGCAGTTCGTCTCTTGGGTGCATAGGTCATTCGAAAACGAAATGATCGTGTCACTTTAGCAATCAGCAACGTATATTTTGGGGTCCGAGGAATGGAACCCCGCACCACCCTGACCTAGGCATTTGAGATAGAGATGGAAACTGACTTCTTTCTGAACCGTATTATAAGAGGTGCAGGGATAGTAGTATTAAGGCAACCCCAGACAATTGTTTACGACACGAGCTTCAAGACCGCAACCGACTCGACGTATGCTGTCTGTGGAAACGGATCAAAACCTGTCAGACTTTGCATGACGTATTTCCCCTTCCTGTCCGCCGCGTCCTCTTCAGTCGACCACGACACGATCTGCCCGACGTCCTTAGCCTAACTGTTTACATAACAACTTACATACACAACCGTCTGCTTGCGAAACGCGAGCAACTGCGGCACGAACGCCTCGTCGCAGTCCTTGCGTGACGGGACAACGACGAGCGCAGTGCGCTCAGAGACCGAAGATCTGCGCGGAACCTTATGCGCGAACCTGCTGAGCTCTGCATTGTGCGTCGCGAAGCGGATCCGAGTCGGTGAAGAGCTCGACCAGGCAACCTTAATGAAGCCCGCAGCGAGAGTGAGTGGGAAAAGGCCGGCACTGCAGAAGGCGTCTACAAGGTGAGGCGGGGTACTACTCGGCAGATTTGCAGACGCGGGAAGCCGTAGGCAAAAATATGGTGTCGTACAAGATATGAAGGACGAGCACAGTGTCGTTGTTCTGGAAGACAGCCCCGGTAATCGAAGAGTAGGTTGCCTACGCGTGTCCACCTGACGGTCGCGTTATCAGCTATGACGCAGATGAACCGCCGAGGCGAGTGACTTGCGGAGTAAGACCCTTTTTTACGAGGCTTTGAGGGATGTACTTACCTCTTTATCTTCCCGCTTTCCGGTCTGGTTGAAACCGATCTTTAGCAAAGACGGATTCCTTCCTCTTGGTGGAGGAGCCTTGCTTCTATACCTTCGGCGGGGTTTTCATCAGTTCTATATTTGGTACATCAATGCATCAACATTGATGATGTCGGCGAAAGGTTGCAACTTTGCATGCCTGTAAACGCATGCCCGAGTGACCTTATCTGGCAGGACAAATGGAACGACGACTACACATGGGCCCATTGATGACGGGGGAAAGGCAAATCCATCCTCTGATCGAATAGGTCAGATACAGAATGCGATGCCAGTACAGCAATAAGAGTCTCCGCACAGCCCTTGGAATAAGTAAAATATACCGCTGGATGAGATGCTTGAGACGGTGAGCTCCACTTCCTCCCAAAATCAGAAAGGCGACTCCCATTTGATGCTATCGGTTTTTGATGTTACCACAAGTTCCTTTCCCAGAAGCGCCACCACTTCTATAAGCATATGATAGGGTTTACGTTTTTCTTCTTGCTCTGTTCGGATGGGCGAGGCGACACCAAGCGAGGCATTTCACCCTTCAGTTGAAGGGTCTGTGGTGACCCTGTTCTCACCAGGGTATCGCAGACGAGGGGGCAGTGATAATCCTGCGCACGCGCGTGTGTATCGACCGAGTGATTGGCTGGGAGCGCGGAAGAGAGGCACGTCCGGCTTCGGCCGGTTTCACCAATCCCTGCGCATCAATTCGTTTCTCACCACTGGCAAGGACAAGGGCATCGTTTGACCCCTTAGGCGACTTACAGTCACCGCCCCATCCGAGGGCCGATTTAAGGGCCGACACCACGTTTGCCAAGTGACTGGTTCAGGCAACGCTCTTTTTTCTGGAGAAGCGTAGCGCTGAGATGATAGCTAGCTTACTCTATTACTGTAATACCACGGCCTGGGCCAGGGCTGAGCTGGAAGCAATCCCCTATGCCCTCGAGCCTCTCAAAGCTGCGCTCAGCCTTCAACGTTCAACACATGTTAACTGTATTCCACCGGAAAACAGTATTACAGGGCAGAGGGCTGTGGGACTTTTATAATAGTAGCCTCCTTCTCCCACAGACCCTAGTTCGTTATTCGCATTATCGATGGGCACTCAGAGGTTTGTTCACGCCCTTCTTTTTCCACATCCCCAGACTAATCGACCGAATTCTCGTTACTGATTTCCAATAAGCCAACATCAAGTTATCCTGCCAAGTTTTGGTGAACTTCTCTTATCGATCGACCTTCCCGGGTGTGTCCAGTGCCTATCAACTGACTGAGTACTCACTGCCGACCCTTAATCAGCGCCTGTCCATTCTCACTTCCGGATGATCCGTCCCCTGGTGTTACCCCACATAGTCGTCCCAAGAAACAAAAGAATGTACTCGCCCAAGGTGCGTCCTTCAGCACCTCTGTGATGACTGCAGCAAGAACTGACTTTGTGGTGTACAGGCGATAGATATAGAGAAGCAACAACCATCAGCATGCTCCCAGACGATGTCTTGCTTGAAATATTTGATTTCTTCCAACCGAAATCTCGTTTCTATATCCCGAAATGGCACTCACTGGTGCATGTGTGCCAAAGATGGCGACAAGTCGTGTTTACGTCACCTCTCCGTCTCAATCTTCTCATTTTCTGCACCCATGGAACTCCAGTCAGGAAGAATCTGGGTATCTGGCAACGCCTTCCTATCGTTTTAGGTTATCAATTTGGCCCCAGATCCGACCTTGCGCTTGACGACGAAGACAATGTCATTGCCGCACTTGAGCACCCCGATCTTGTACATTTTATCGGTCTTGAACTCACAGGCTCGCAATTGGGAAAGATTGCCACGACGATGCGGAAGCCATTTCCGGAGCTACTAGACCTATATCTGGTGATCACTCCACTGGGTTGGACTGTACCTACCCTTCCTGCCGAATTCTTAGGAGGATCTGCGCCATGTTTACATACTATCAATTTATGGGGCGTCCCCTTTCCATCACTACCAAAGCTTCTCTTGTCGGCCGGTGACATCGTTGAGCTCCTTCTTCACGATATACCGCCGACTGGTTACATTTCACCCGAGGCGATGGCTTCGTGTTTGGCCGCATTGCCCAGGCTCGAGAGCTATCGCACTAATTTCCAATCGGCCACTCCCCGACCCGATCGAATAGGCCCGCCTCCTCCCACGCGGACCGTTCTTCCTGCTCTCTCTACCTTTGGATTCCAGGGTGCTAGCGAGTATCTGGAGGTCCTCGTTGGCCGAATCGACGGCCCACAACTAGACAGCATCGACATAACTTACTTGAATCAGCTTGTTGACTTCCAAGTCGCACAACTCTCGAAGTTCATCGATCGCTCAGTCGGCCCTAAGCTGAACGGAATCGTGAGCGCAGAAGTTTCCTTTCGCGATGACCGGGTCACCTTCAAGGTGAGACATGATGGCAACCGTCTGTTCAAGGAATGGGTCCCTGCTTCGACCGAGATCAGATGCGAAGGGATTGATTGGCAAGTTTCCCACATGGCTCAGGTGCTCAGCCAATTTCCCGCGACACTCTCTGCCATAAACCATCTTGCGCTCACTGCTGAGTTCGATGACCCTCCATTAGAGGGTATGGATGATGCTGAATGGCCTCACCTCCTCCACCAATTCTCTGCCGTGAAGACGCTGTATGTATTTCAGGAACTCGCGGAGCACGTCGCTCTTGCACTAGAGGACATCATGGGGGGGATATTTGCCGGAGCATTGCCTTCCCTTGACTTGATTTACTTAGCAGACCAGCCGACATCATCTATAGAGAAGTTTATCAACATTCGTCAGCTCTCTGGTCGCCCTGTAGCCGTTGTCGACACGGGAGGGGAGTTTTTCGAAAGACTCGAGTCCTAGTGAGGCTACGTCAGAGAACAAAAGGGGGAGGATGTGTATGTTCCAGAATGGTTTCTATAGCCTGGTGTCTTATAATTTAATGGTTCTACTCATCCTCTGTCGCATTTAGGAGATTGTCGTGTACGTAGAGTCAGTTGATTTGGACTACATTTATGTAATACGCACTTCTGTATAGGTTTCATTCGTTGCGATGCGTCTTGGACTAAGAGTCCTGTTAGACGTCGGGGGCTGCACTGCACTGACTTGTGGCACAAAGGCGCTCGCTCATCGTCGATGGAGACAGGCATAGTAGTGTATACAGAGCAAACTCTGGCCTCGTTCTTTGTCACCGTGGCACCGCTTCTAAATGCTGTCTGCATCCATTGTATAGTAGCAGTCCATCTCTTGAGTATGGGGGCCATTCGAAAAAGACATGGTCGTCTCACTGTAGCAACTAGGAATGTAAATTTTCCGGCAAGAGGGATCGAACCCGTGCATGATCATAGGCACCTGAGATATTGAGGCGGTGAACCATCTTCTTTCTGAACCGTATTATAAGAGGTGCAGGGAGAGCAATATGAAGGTAATTGTTTACGACACAAGCCTCAAAACCACAACGGACTCGACGTGTGCGGTCTGTGGGAACAGATCAAACCCTCTCAGACTTTCCACGACGTATTTCCCCTTCCTATCCGCCGCACCCTCCTCCGCCGACCACGACACGATCTGCCCAACGTCCCTCGCCTGCGTATGTACATTACAACTCACATACACGACCGTCTGCGCGCGAAACGCAAGCAACTGCCGCACGAACGCCTCGTCGCAGCCCTTACGAGGCGGGTCAATGACGAGCGCAGTGCGCTCAGGTGGGAAGTCGCCAACGGCGCCGAAGATCTGCGCGGCGTCACCAGCGCGGAAAGACACCTTGTGTGCGAGTCCGTTGAGCTTCGCGTTGTGCGTCGCGAAGCGGATCGAGTCGGCGGAGAGCTCGATGCCGGCGACTTTGGTGAAGTGCGATGCGAGGGTGAGTGCGAAAAGGCCGGCGCCGCAGTAGGCGTCTACGAGGTGGGTTGGCGGTGGCGGGTGCGAATCCGCGGACGCGGGAGTTGGCGTGGGCGGGAAAATGGCGTCGCGGACGTACGAGGTGAGAGGGACGAGCACCGAATTGTTATTCTGGAAGAAAGAGCCCGCTTGGTAATCGAAGAGCAGGTCGCCGACGCGTTCCCGGACGGTTGCCTTGTGGTCTGTGATGCAGATGTGATTGTCTTTGACTCCAAGCTCTGTGGTTGCTATAGGCGAGTTGCCGCCCGGTATCTCGAGCGAGTCGCGGAGTAAGAGGGAGACGCCTTTTTTATATGTGTATATCTTTCTGCATGCCAAGTCAGCGTAAAAACGCCTGGGCTATCTCGAGAAGCTTACTTTTCGATATCATCGCGCATTGGAGAATAGGCCTCATTCAAGACTGGGGTTGCAATAGGACATTCCTATGACGTTCACGATCTGAACACACTTGTGGGGGATGTGGCATACCTCTATATCCATCACGACTCGCTTTCCGATCTGGTTGAAACCGATCTTTAGCCAGGATGGCTTTCCTTCATCGCTGGTTGAGGGCCCTTGCTTTTGTACCTTCTTCGGCGGAGGGTCGAAATGTGGGGTAATTTTGGTGCGATAGCCATATTGAAGAGGGGAAGGGATCGTCGATTGTATGGATGGTATGGACGACTCGTGTACCCTCCAGATGTGAGCGTGGGTGCTGAGGAGTTGGTCCTGATGTGAATATGCGTAGGCAATTGGTCATATCATAGAAATAGTGGGAACGCACGTGTAACACCCAGATGATGACCATCCTGACGGAAGCTCACCGCGCTGTTGAACGGTTGCGTCACGGAAGTTAAATTCCTTTGGAGAGTGGTACGTTCGAGAGGGGGACAGGGTCGCGGATGTAGACTGTAAACAAGTTGAGTCAGGTGTATGCGGATTTAGAGATAACAGTATATGCGCACGGGTAAGATGGCCAGGAAAACTGTGACAGTCACTTGAAAATAAGAAAGTAGAATGAGTGTGGAATGCATCGGAAGCACGAAAGGAGGGATCTCGTCGGTTGCGAGATGCGACAGATCACAGATTCTTATATATAAGGTCGAGAAGCCACCTAGTCATCTCACTTGGCACTCCTTGCTCATTGGCACCCTGGAGAGAGCCATAGCCATGACAGCAATAGATACTTTTTTGGGGAAGTTCACCCCCAAAGTGCGCGGAGATCTGGTGCGATGTGCGATATCGATAATTTCTTGCTCCGGGCCGAGTCCGAGGTCCGTCCGGCAAGCCTAGTTACACTCTAGTTACAATATTATCAAATTATCTCTTGTAACTTACTGTACGACTTCTGCCTATAGTACAGTAAAAAACATGAAAAACGGTGAGCGATTATCCAAGGGATTATTTTCTTGCCTTAAATTTCTCGTGATTATTGTGATAAGAGGCCCAGCACTAAGTTAGTCTGAATCCAACCTAGAAGCCAAGACTTCAAGTCGCTAAACTTGAATCTGAGTATCCCCGCGGGTGTATCAGGAGTGTATCGTATGAAACTACTCGTATAAATTATCTTCGAGCCTCATTACCTTGCAGGCCGTTAAGCTGAAAAAGGCGTGCAGCGACGCCGAGCGAGGGGGAGGAGACGACGGGTCGGCACGCGGTATGGCAAGTCATCACGGCAAACGAGAGGGTATATTCCCGCGGTCAGTGTTGATACGATCGCGTCGGAGGGCTGTACTGCGAAACGAAAAGGCTGGGGATGCAGAAAAGGGAAGATAACGAGACAACAGGGCGAAATGAAGCAAGCAAAGTGAATGGGCGGGAGCACAAAGTGCTTCTCGATCGAAAATGACGGGTTCTGATGTCCTAGGCGAGGTCGCGATCGGTGGGCGGGACACCCGGAGCGAACTGATGAGCGTCATCATCATTGATCCCTTTTTTATCGGATATCAGGGTGCGGTAGGCGGGAGAAAAAAAGAGCTCCGGTTCTTTGGACTGGAATCATTGGATGCGGCACGGAAGAAAGGAATGAGCACGTGCCGCTTGGTTCCAAGTTCGCGCAAAGACTATACTAGGCTTAGACCGGGCACATCTGTACCAATATCTGTGGTTATAGAACAGTAGCGGCAGGCAGCTTCTTCTCACATCATTCGCACGGATCGGACCACTTTCCATGGAAAGTTGAAGTTGCAAACCAAGTTGCAAACATCATCTCGCAATCTTCCCAGAATCTTCCCATTTCCCATCTATTAGTACTTTGTCACACTAGTCCTTGTACTAGTAGGTGATGACTGGGACGAGACTACTTCGTATTAATTACTAGGGACGGCGTATAGCATGAAAGCGTTGGCTCCACCGCAAATCTCAGTACTATCCCCAGAGCAGGCCAATTGGCAATTACTCATATCTATGGAATGGGTACCATGATCAAGGCTATTTCCACACCCTTGAAGAGCGAGGTATGGTCAGGGTAGGGAAGCCCATCAGTACCAAGTGAAACACGTACGACATTCCTGTGCAAACTCCACACCTGCTGCACGGTAATTTCCAGCGACGCATGCCTCGATGCAATTACCGACTGTGTTATTGAATGCGCCCCCTCTGACGGATACTTGCACAGATAGAGCCCTCGCGGTATTCAAGTCACTGTTTGCGAACGCACACATCCCGAGTCGTCGATATTCCGCCTCCGAACAAAAAATAATTGCTTACCTGTAGCATCCCCCTCCCTCCCACGATATGGCATCGCCCACGCTATAAACCATGGTAGGTTGAGGTCCGGGCGGCTTTCCATTCCAGTAAAGGTTAACATGATCGCTGCCGCCACATTTCTCACTGGAATCACCGACGCATTTGGTACTGCAATCCGAGTCTGAAACCAGCGCTGCGCCGTGAGTCAAGACATTTCCACAAGCTGATGGCATCCAAAACGAATTGTTAACATAACAAAGCTACAAAACTGGAGGGCGCTCTACAGGCAACGCCAAGACGGTGCACTTACAGCAATCCGTGCCACCCTCGAGACCGGCATAAATCTTATTCGAATTTTGACATGTTTGAATGCAGGTCTCGATCGTCATGCCTGTCGAGTCCGTGTACCCTGAAGATGTGAGCGTGGGTGCTGAGGAGTTGGTCCTGATGCGAATATGGGTAGGCAATTGGTCCTATCATAGAAACAGTGGGAACGTGAACGCACGTGTAACACCCATGTGAGGACCATCCTGACGGAAGCTCACCGCGCTGTTGAACGGCAGTGTCACGGAAGTTAAATTCCTTTCGAGAGTGGTACGTTCGAGAGGGTGACGGGATCGCAGATGTAAACTGTAAACAAGTTGATTCAGATGTATGCGGATTTAAAGCTAGTATCAGTAGTATATGCGCACGGGAACGACGGCCAGGAAAACTGTGACAGTCACTTGAAAACACGAAAGTAGAAGGATTGTGGAACGTATCGCGTGCATGAAATGGAGGGATCGATACTCGAATCTATGCGAGACGTGACGGGTTCTTAAGGCCATCGTCAGTTGGCACCACTTTATACCCCAGGTACTAGTAGGGCCTCGGCAGTGCGACACAGCGATCAAGGACTTGTAGACTCGGAAGGTTTCATTTTTGGGAACTTGACAACCACAAGTGCGCGGACGTCCAACGGACATCTCAATGGGACATCTGGGGCGTGATAAAATCGGGCTCCGAGGCTTGGGCTCCGAGGTTCGCTCCAGCGCGTTAGTTGACAAACTGTAAAACTCAAAGGTGAAACTGTTATCGTAACTACTGGCACTAGTTGTTGTCATCGCTTTCCTAAATGATAAAAAGAAGGTGAGCAACCAATTCTTTACCTTATTTTTCTATAAATTACTCGCGATCATTATGATAAGACCCCAGGTAAGAGGCTCGGCCCATGCTATCGATTAGTCTAGAGTAGTCTGGTTAGAGAAGCCGCCAAATTAGCCAGTGGGCATCCAGCGGAATCCCCAAGGATGTATCGTACTTGGTATTCTATGTCTTGTCATATCATGTCGTAATTTTCGGAAGCTGAGATTCCAACGTAGCGGTGACAGAGTCTAAATGATAACGAGACTATGAGGCGTGCTGCGATATCGATCAGAGCCTGAGGGCCTGTTCGGTGCACGCGTTGCCGCGCAGGCATCCAGCCAAAGAAAATTTCTCAATCTCATTTTGCCTTAGCGACAAAATGTGCTGTTCGGCGCACATTTCCGCAAAAAGATAAGATAAGATTCTTTGCGACAGCCCAGCCAACAAAAGATATCGAAAATACTCGTTTCTTTTTACAAAATCTCTATCTTGCCCTCTGTCGCAAGGGTGACTGTGACCCAGCGTGATGTATTTGTAATACACGTGATGTACATGCGTCACTCTTGCAAATGTTATCTAGATATTAAGCAGGGTACAAGCACGCGCTCATGAATGGGCTCAACACATGTATTTTTCAGCACTGCACCGTACACTACACATCTCAAGTAATTACATAGCCCATTTCTAGTCAACATTGACACCTAGTTTTACAAGCCGATTGTGAAGAACATTGGTGCGTGCGTCATCTGTTCGGAGGCCAATGTATGCTTTGGCAAAGCCCGGGTCAGATACAAAGAGCTCAAACGCCTCGGCAAATTCCTTTTCTGAAAGTCCACCTTGTCTCTCAATATAGGCAATAGCTTCTGCTTGAGGGTCTGCAGCTGGGGATCCCTTGACTTGATGTGGTGATGGCAGCGAGGGGTTCATTGCACGGGCGACCAACTCCATAGAATTGGCCATCTTCTGCATACCTTGGCCAGCTGAGATACGACATGGCTTGATGTACTCGTCTGGGACTGGTTCTATGCTTCTGGCACGCTTCCGTTTTAATGTCGGTGGCTTTGGGGCAGTGATTCCCTCATCCTGTGTGAGGGAATGATGTTTGTCATGCTAAGGCATATCACCGTCCTCACCTCGCTGCTGCTGGGGATGTCCGAGTTATAGAACGAGTCTCCAGGCTTCTTGATTGTTCTATGCAGTGTGTTGGTGGCATCTGTGGCCCTCGCAACGTTGAGGGATATGTCGCGCAGCGCTGGGTCAAGGGAGGGGTCGTCATAGGATGGGGGTTCATACAAGGACGTTTGGCCAGCACGGAAAGCATTTGTGCCCGTGGCCCGAGTCCCATCAACAAGGTCCGCAATCTCATCGAATAGCGGAAACTTCTTGTGTTGGAACTTTTGATGGTCATGGTGTTCCTGTGGATTGTATGCGTCGTGCCGTGCAGTCACTGCCAGTAAATGCGTTGCTCACCTTGACCTTGAGATAGTCTTCCCATACATCGTCTGATGCAGTGACCTTTTGCTCAATGTCATCCCATCCGAAGCCTGAAAGCCCTCGGAGTTTCTTCACGGTGTCGAACTCCTGCTTGAGCTTGAAATCATGTGAGAATGAGTTTGTGGGAGGAGGGGAGGGAGATATACGCGCTGCCATCTACTTTTGACGGCTGTTTCTGTCTTTGGATGTCCACCTGATTCCTTCTCGCTGCCTGCAAGTGCAGCTACGCATGCAACCCATGCAGCCTTTTTCGGGTTGTTGTCTCCCCATTCACCCTTGGCCTTTTGATCAGCCAGTGTGTGCACGAGTAGGGCCTCATTGCGTTGGCTCCACTTTGTGATGGACTTTTTGTTCTTGTTCTCTTTGTCCTTTTCTTTTTTAGGCATTGAGTCTGTCAAGGTGGCTGTATCGTGGATGGTTTGTGGAAACAAATGTATGCGTTGAGTCGGAAGGTGTATGCGTCAAGCGTGAAGTGTGATTGCCATATTTGGACATCTGCTTTGCATCACGACGCAGTGTGTATACTTCAAAACGGACAAGAACACTGTGTTTGCATACTGTACTACAGTAATAAGGATAATCATACAATGCGGCGGTCACGGTTGGAACGATAGTCAGCCCACATATCTTCTGCAAGTTTCTCCCTGCGTGCCGCAGCTGGGTTGTTGTCTTCATCGTCTTCGTCTTCATCTTCATTGTTATCGTCAGGAGCATCTCCACCTCCATGGGATTCTTCTTCCAATTCAAAGAGGTCGTCGGGGTCATGGATGCGAATGAAATTGTGTATGACGGCGAGGGCTGGGATCAGTTGTGCTTGAAACTTGAGGCTGTATTCCTGTGCTGTCAGAAGGACCTTGAAACGCCGTTTAAAGAGTCCGAATATGCGCTCTATGTGATTTCGAAGTAGAGCATGTCGATAGTTGAATAGTTCCTTGTGATCCCGAGGTCTAGAGTTTCAGGACAAGTGAAAATAACACCGAAATAGAAGAACGCGGACGCACCTTTGTCTGGCCTGACCCCACTCCTTTATGTGATATCGAACACCCCGATAAGGTACTAGCACTAAGTCGGAGAGAGCATAACCAGCGTCGCCTAGGTAATATCGACCTTCTGGTACAGTAAAGTCGGTACTGCGAGCATCCTCAAACACGCGACTATCCGCCGCACTCCCCTCCCACCCAGACAAGACATAGGTGAAACGCATGTCCATATCGCAGGCAGCCAGTGCGTTCTGTGACAGCTGACCCTTCCGGTTCCGATATGATGCACGCTTCTCCTCAGGGACATGGGCCGGGATATGTGTGCCGTCCAAAGCGCCAACACAGTCCTTGAAGCGATGCAACAGAGTGGACCTTGTGATCTTGGTGGAAATCGGTGTATCGCCAGTAGGTAGTTTGACGAAGTTCCCGTATATCTCTGCAGAGGTCAGGATGTGTAAGAGACGATGAATAGACCTGTTGGACAGTTGAGACACGGGCATGATCAAGACAAATCACCACGTACTTGGCAATGGTATCCCCACTTCTCTGAAAGCGCTCTTGCAACGCACGATTACATAGTCCCCTCCTTGCATAATGAAGGAATGTTGCCAGCTGTTCCGAAGCAGAGACATGTCGCGTTCCAGACAAAGATCCATCCCGTTCGAGCACTTGCAGTAGCCTCTTGAAGACAAATTTATGCATGCCAAGCTCGTTGAAAAACCTTGCACTATGCCCAGCCATAAGTTCGTCGATCCACTGCTGCCCAGACAGTCTTGATGTATGTTGCGGAGTTTTGTCAAAGCGAGAGTTGTAGGCCTGTGTGGCATTTGCTGCCGAAAGCACAACCATACCAGCCACTTTCCGATGTTCATCCAGATGAGTGAGATCCTCAGCAGGCATATTGAGGCCCCGATTTGAGGGATCGTGAGGACACTAGGGTGGGAGCGAGGATCGATAAGTCGCCATACGCTGAACAGGCCGGGATCAAACCAGTCACGCAATGTGACACTTGTCCTCTCGTAATCAACCCAAGATTTCTACCTGTCTCATTCAGATATTGGATGCGTTCGGGGAAAAATCTACACAAATTTTCTGTCGCAGATTGCCGCTGTCTCCGGGGTCGGAGACAGCGGCAATCTGCGACAAGTAGCGACAGGTTGCCGTGCACCGAACAGGCCCTGAGTCGCAGATCGCTTGGATCGCAAACCTCCCTTAAGGTATGGAGCGCGGGCTTAACTTCCGTGTGAAGGTTGTAAGCAAATTCACAACCGCCATCTTCCTTTGGTTCCCCTTTCTCGAAATGGTTCCAATTCCTCTCGGAAGAATTTAGATAACTGCCAAATGCTTTCATCTCTTCCCAAGTTTCGTACTCTCTGCATGGCAGTAGAATATAACGTCACGGCGCTACACAGCTATTAAATGAGTATGTAATAGCACCAAGGCCCCGCGGCGGCGGCTGCGCAGTCACCACATCACCGTCGTCGCTACCACGTCGAGTAGCCGCCACTGTGGTCCTCGGTGCCGTTGAGATCATCTGTTAAATAGGAGTACACTGCGTGTGCAGGTGGTGGTTGCGAGTAGTGTGCTTGACTCTATGGTTGCAGGTCCTACGAGAGTGTAGGATGGCTGGCGATTGGGGAGTAGTGGTGGAAATTGACCACTACTGCATGGAGAGCAGAGATCAGCATAGGAGTCCCGCGGGGTGCGGCGGAGCTGGGCGGTCCCATGGGGTGTTTGTCTAGGTGAAGCAAGCGAATATGAAGGATAAGGTGACACCTGGCGTGCGGTGATTGGACGGGCAGTGAAGGGAAGTGCAGAGAAGTATACAAAGCACAAAGGGAACACGATGCCTCGTCGTTGCCCAGAGGTCGTTGTCGCAAACGTAGTCTTGTTGTCTCCGTTATTATCGCCGTCGTACCTTCTTTTTGGTCGCGGTCGTCTTGATCCCCTGGTCGTCGCATTGTCACTTTCGTCATGGTCGTCGCGGTTGTTGTCACGTCGTTGTCATCATATACTTTATCACTGGCCTGCGTACGCATGAGAAAAGGGGACAGCGTCAAGGTTGTGACTGCCATTGCCATACACCGATCAAAGATGATATGGAAATGGACAAGGAAAAGGAAAAGAAAAATTCTCTAAACATTTTGTGGGTCCAAGAAGATAGGGTTGGCAGTGGGAATCGTCACATGGAGTTTGGAGCGGAATGGAGTCGATGTGAGCTCGCGCATACAGCGAGGGGGCCAGTGAGTACACGTTGATTCCAAAAAAAGAAAGATAAAATACTATGGGAACCCGCAAGTGATAGCGGATGCAACGGGTGAGAAGATGGCCTGTTTGGGGTCCACGTGTTCCTCCGCCATAGGGCAGCCGTGGACGTGTTGCCCGAGCTGGCCACGGAAGGCATAGTTGGGGGTTTAAAGAAGTTTTGGCATCGGGAGGCTGGGCATTGTCCCGGAACTGCTGCCGGCACTGAAAATATAGGACGAGCTAGTATGGTCATGGAAAGAAAGCCTGTATTTTGGTGAACGAGATACAGGGCGTGACTCACCTTTCTGAAGCCTGATCTCCTGCGCCTCAGACAGACCCGGAGCGCGTGTCGTTAGGGTAAGTTCAGAATTGAGGGCAGTTGCGTTGGGAGTCCAATCCGTCTTGGCAAGAACACTTGTGCATGCGGTCATCGCTGAAACTTGGCGCACGGCTGAGAGGAGCTGGGAACCAAATAGCTCACCCACCGAGTAAAATGGGTTCACGAAAAGAAGTGTGTCGGCGTGGGATGGAAGTTTGAAGGATTCCGCTTTGGGCTTGTTTTGAGTGGGCTTGTGGGCTCCAAACCCAAAGGATAAAGCGGCTATTTTTGCAATATTTGAGAAATGGAGAAATCGCCGCCCCAAGATTGGTCGACCTACGCCTCCCGGAGCGGAGCCAATGAAGAAACCCAGATGTACGCCTTTAGGAAGGCGCTTCCCATGGCACTACACCAGAAGATAATGGGTGTATCACCACAGCCTACCACGCTAGAAGACCTAGCAGAGAAAGCAAGAGAGTTCGATCGACTCTGGCGCATGTACAGCGCCCCCACCACGTTTAACAGAAGCTCAGGCCCACGTAACCGCGCCATAACCACAGATGAAGATCACGCCCAAGTCAATGTCACCACAGCACCATCACGACCCCCGATGGGGAAGATATCAAAGGCGGAGAAGGACAGACGCTTCAAGGATAAGCTCTGCTTCTACTGCGGAAAACCTGGTCATAGGGCTAAAGAATGCCGCATCAAGACGAGCCAGTATAATCAAGGGACAGGAAATAGACGTCCAAATCTACGCCAAGGAAGCGACTTCAGAGCTCGCGCCACAGTAACCCAAGAAGATCAATTTGCCGAAGAAGAACATGCCGAAGAGCATCCGGCCCAGGTAGCGGCCATGTACCACAGCCCACGTCCCCAAGTCATGATTCCACGCCCTCACTCCTGCCCTGTCAATGAGGATTTTTGAAGCGTCCCTCTGCTGCACTGTCAGTTGGGACTTTACGTTTGTCCAAGTCTAGTTTTGAGAATAGGTTTTCTCTCCTAGAGACGTTAGACTCTGAGCCTGTACCAGGTGATACTATACGAAATAGACGATCACCATCTATTACACTCAGAGTGACTCTAGTCGGAAAAATAACTGGACAAGAAATCAGTGCACGCGCCTTGCTAGATAGCGGCGCAGAGGGGATAATCATAGATCAAGACTTCGCAACCAAGAACAAACTCACATTGCGAACACTAGTCAACCCACTTCCAGTAAAGAATGTGGATGGAACACTCAATAAGAGGGGATCAGTCAAGTACACTACAATCCAGAAGATCTGCGTCAAAAATATGGACGATGCTTACCACGAAGAAACATCAGAACTCTATGTTACCACGCTAGGGGACCATGACATTATCCTAGGAACGGATTGGCTCCATGCACACAACCCAGAAGTAGACTGGGCCTTGCCACAGATCACCTTCACAAGATGCCCCAAGAATTGTACCTTGTCCAAGTACCCCCTAGTAATCACGTCCCAAAAGCCGCAGACGCGTGCTACCACCATCAATGCCTTGCATCCAGTAGAAGACACACCCTGGATAACCGAAGACGCCTTTGCCCAGGAAGCTATGGAAAACTTCCTGTATCATCACAGTTTTAGCAAGTATGACGATCTTGCTATCCGGTCAAAGTCCACTACCAGTACAACTATTGCAGCAAAGAATGCACCCAAGCAATCCCTTGATCACATCCCTGCCCAGTATCACAAGTATTCCAAGGTTTTTAGCGAAACAGCTTCACATCGCCTCCCAAAACACCAAGCATGGGACCACGCCATAGAACTCAAGCCAGCCTCGAAGATGCGCAATTGTGGCATCTACAGACTCACGCCCAAAGAATCAGCAGCACTCAAAGAATATATCACGGAACATTTGCGGAGAGGATACATCCGCCCTTCAAAGTCCCCTATGGCCAGCCCCTTCTTTTTCGTAGATAAGAAGGATGGCAAGTTACGCCCAGTACAAGATTATCGTGCCCTAAATGATGTTACTATCAAGAACGCCGCTCCTTTACCATTGATTCCCGAGTTAGTCGACAAACTACGCGGTGCCAGGTACTTCACCAAGTTGGATATTCGTTGGGGATACAACAATATCCGTATCAGAGAAGGAGACGAACATAAAGCTGCCTTCAAAACCCATCTAGGCTTATTTGAACCCACTGTCATGACATTCGGCCTTTGCAATGCCCCTGCCACGTTCCAGACATTTATGAACAACATCTTCGAAGATATGATAGATGACGGACACGTCGTTGTCTATCTGGATGACATCCTGATTTTTTCCGAAGACCCTGCCTTGTTGGACAAATTAACCCATGAAGTCCTTACACACCTTGAAACCCATGATTTGTACCTCAAGCCTGAGAAATGTGTATTTGCTCAGACGTCTATTGAATACCTTGGGATCGTCATCTCAAATGGACAACTCAAGATGGACCCTGCTAAGGTCGCAGGAATCACAGATTGGCCTACTCCGCGCACAGTCAAACATGTCCAAGCATTCCTTGGTTTTTGTAACTTCTACCGCCGATTTATCAAAGATTTTTCTACCATTGCCAGGCCTTTGTTCGACCTCACTAGGAAGGAGATTCCGTTCCTCTGGGGTACCTTACAGGAATCCGCGTTCCGCACCCTTATCCAGGCGTTTATTACAGCCCCTGTTCTTGCCCTCCCTGATCATAACAAACCCTTCCGACTCATCACCGACGCTAGTGATTTTGCCACAGGAGCCATTCTTGAACAACCCGATGCCCTGAACAGATGGCACCCAGTTGCTTACCATTCCAAGTCCTTGCAACCGGCGGAGCGGAATTACGAAATTCATGATAAAGAACTCCTTGCCATTATCCGCGCTTTGGATATTTTCCGACATTACCTTGAAGGTCAAGACGATAATCTTGAAATCTGGTCTGACCATGGCAACCTAGTTTATTTTGCCACCAAGCAGAAGCTCACACGACGTCAAGCGCGTTGGGCTTTGTTCCTTTCACGTTTCAAGTTCACCATTGTTCACAAACCGGGCGTACAGAATAAATCAGATGCACTGTCCAGGCGTCCAGACCTTAAAGAGGGGATAGCAACTGAAGACAAGTTGCGTGTCCTCTTGGACACCAAGTTTTTCACGATTCGCGCAGCCCGCCCAACGGCAGTCACAGTATTGGGAGATACAACACTACGCCAAAGAATCAAGTCAAGCCAAGAATATGATAAAGACGTCAGCATTGCCATAGAAGCTATCTTGAAAAATGGCCCAAGATCCATCGTAAAGGGCCTAGAAGAATGGAACCTAGAAGATGGAATCATTCTGTTCAGAGGACAAGTCTATGTTCCAAAAGATGACGCACTTCGAAGAGACATTGTCAAAAGATATCACGACCATGTAGCCACAGGACATCCCGGAAGATGGAAGACCTATGAAATAGTGTCAAGAGAATTCTGGTGGCCAGGAATATCTACCTTTGTCAAAAGTTATGTGGACGGATGTGCCACATGCCAAGCAACCAAAATCAAGCCAAGAACTCAAGTACCACTGTTACCAAACCAAGTACCCACAGATGTATGGGGAGTTATCACCATGGATTTCATCACGGACCTCCCTACCTCCCAAGGATATGATTCCTTGTTTGTAGTGGTGGATCACTTCAGTAAAGCCACCATCGTCACCCCTTGCAATAAAACCATCACAGCCGAAGAAACGTCCAAGTTGTACATGAAGAATGTCTGGAGACGAACCGGACTACCACGTCAAGTTATCTCAGATCGAGGACCCCAATTCGCTTCTAAAGTCATGCAAGAGGTCTGGGAAAGATTGGGAGTCAAATCCACTATGTCCACAGCCTTCCACCCCCAAACAGATGGCGAAACAGAAAGAGTCAACCAGGAATTAGAGCAATACCTTCGCGTCTTTTGTAACTTCCAGCAAGACAATTGGGTAGAACTGATACCCTTCATGGAATTCGCGCACAATGCTCGCCAACATAGCGCCACAGGAAGATCTCCCTTTGAAGTCTGGTACGGATTCAAGCCAGAATTCATTCCCCCAGTAAATTTCGCTACCAAGATTCCCATGGTAGAAGAACGCCTTCGTACCTTAGACCAAGTACGGTCTGAGGTTACAGCAGCACTTAAGGTAGCTGTGGAAGTTATGAAGAGATCCAGAGTACCCATCACTTCCCATGTGTTCAAACCAGGAGATCTAGTCTGGTTAGAAGGAACCAATGTTCACACCACGCACCCTAAAGCCAAGTTAGCCCCTAGACGCCATGGTCCATTCAAAGTACTATCTACATGGGGAGTTAATTGCAAACTCCAACTACCCAAGTCATGGCGAATCCACCCAGTCTTCCACAATTCCCTGATATCACCATACAAGGAAACCCCTGCGCATGGACCTAACTTCACCAGACCCCCTCCAGATATAGTTCAAGGAGAAGAGGAACACTACGAAGTTGAAACAGTACTCCAGTCCAAAGTGTCACCCAATAAGAAAGGGATCTTGTACCTCATCAAGTGGAAGGGCTACCCTAATTCCGAAAACTCATGGCTCCCTGCATCACAAATGAAACATGCATCACTCCTAGAACGTGGATGAACCAAAAGTGGTCGTCTTTGGTCCACAGGAGGAGGGACTCGGCTGGGGAATTGTTAACAGTGGTGGCGTCGGATAGATGCCAATACAGGAGTTGCTCTTGGGCGGCTTCAGCAATTCTTGCTAAGTCGATATTCTGGAAATCTTCGTAGTCCCACTGGTAAGTTACTTTACCAAAGGGTAGGAGGTCTTTGAGTTTATTCAAGAGGAATGGAGGGTCGCTCCAACAGTCAATGATATCACACTGACTGGCGTCGAACAAGGATGACTCAGGGTAATAAGTCCTGAGCTGGAGGAGACGGTGAGTTTCGAAGAAGTTCTGGGCTCTTCGGAGTCTTTCTCCTTCTTGAAGGCGAACTGGGAATATTGACACTGATGATGTAGACCCCCGATATATTGAACAAGAAGTGACAACAATTGTACTACCACTTACTAATTAAAGTAAATGGCTACAATGGGGTGTTATCACTATACGTGGAGATGAAGTTGAAGGGGTCCGCAGGGATGCGGGGTGTGAAACAATATGATAAAAGGTGAGGGCGGGTCCTCACTGAATCGTCGAAATGGTACCCTTGGTACACCGCGTATACGTTTTCTTCAAAAAAACCTAGGTAACCGTACGTGGTTACCACTCTCCCGTCCAAGAAGTCGTGAACCTCAAGTATGACAAGCGTATATACGTACGCTTCACGAATGAGGTTGTTCAGTGACCTGAACGCTTCACGAATGCCGTCCCTGAAGCTGTATTTGATAGAGCCCAGGGGGAGGTCGTCACTGGGGAGGTCGAGGACTGCCTTGCAGCAGACGTAGATAGGTTGGATGCCGAGGGTGACGGCAATATCACGATGGCGGGGGTAAATGGTCAAGAAATGGGGGGACGTGAAACAAAAGGGGATGACACCAGTAAAAACAGGGGGTGAGTCGCACAGGGCCTCAGCTGTGCGAATGGTGTGGATGGAGAGCTGGTGGAAACTCCGAGATTGTTGCCACTCCTCTCCTCGAGGGGTGTGGACGGCGAGGTACTGATGGGGGTGCTCTCCTCTAACTTGGAGGCAGGACGGGGGGCGGTTGACAGGGGCAGGGGGAACGTTTTCTTGGCTCTCTTCTACCGGTGCAGGGGATGCACGCTGTTCTGAGTAGAAGGCTACACGAAGCTCTGCAGCTTCGTAGTCGATGGGGGAGTCTGGGGTCGGTGGACGAGGAGGGGGCGTCAAGGGATGGAGGGCCGGGGTTGGGATACGAAAGACGGGGGACGATGCTGGACGAGGGATGGGTGACACCAACCTTACCGAAGGGGGTGTCCGGGGCAACGGAGCTGGGGAAGGGTAACGAAGCTCGGGGGTTGGAGTCCGAGCTATTGGCAGGGAGAGGGCAGGTGTAACGTCCCGGGTCATAGCAAGTATCTGACCTAAGCCAATAACTCAGGGGACATGGTGTAATGGACTATTACGGTACGACGATTGGTGATGCACTGTATGATGACTGATGATATGACGGAACGATGACTGATACTGTACTATACGATGACTGACGGATTTGTGATACGCTTACTGATCATACGTGGACGATTACCCAGCCGAGGAGTGGTCTTAGTAGTAGTGGCGGTCTCGCTGACGAAGGCGGACTGCAGCGTAGTACTATATAAGGAAGCTATCGACTGTTGTGGTCGATAGCTTGGATTTCTTGTACACTTCTCATATTGAATCTAGGAAGCTCTCATCCTCTCTTCCTTCGCCTCTCCAGGCCGCGTGCCATTCTCTCTTCCTTCGCCTTTTCAGGCCGCATTGCTTAAAGAAGCAAGACCTCCCGCCTTCGCGCGTT